>KL276132.1:0-13326 GCA_000699545.1 Podiceps cristatus
TGTATTGATACCAGGGGTTACCCCGACCCATTGAGTGTGAACACACAGTTAAAACCGATGAGAAAGCAATTTATAATTGTTTTGTACACAACTTAAATCATGTCAAAGGTGAAGATCATCCCAAAGCATGATCAACCTCACAGTGATTTTAACAGCATTAGTATAAGTGAGAGTTCCATCTCCATACCAGAAGGCTAGAAAACAGTTTGCCTATACATTTACCCATGAGGTACATCAAAAGATCTGAGCATAGATGCAGTGATGACACACTATGCCAGAAAGAGCACAGTATTTTCCATAAAATTTCTACTATTAAATACACTGTAACAGCAAACTTCTTTCCCTGATATACCTGTGGCTATATGGGCTTTGACAGGACAGTTTGCTGGGGTTTTTTTAAACCCTAAGAAACATTACTATACTAGCAAAGTTTTGCAACATTAAACTGCATTAATTATTGCACTATCACCACAAATGAGTGTACACCATTAACATTTATCATAATTACACTGAGTTTAAAATCAGTCACGTTTTTGTTGTTTTGGTTTTTAATTCTACTACTGCAAAGAAAATACGTAAATCAAGACAAATATAAGATTCCTTACCTTTTAAACATTCCAAGAGTGTTTGTCTCAAATACAATTGGAATATGAGTCTTTGTAAGAGGAGGCACCACCTGAGACAATGGACCTGTCTGCTGTAATTCATCATTTTCAATCTCAATTTGTATCCATATATGAACTAGCAAATTATTGATGATGTGCAGTTTTCTGGTTGTTGTAGAATACACACAAACATCACCAAAATCCATAGTAGAAGGACCTGGAATATATAAGTAGTAAGATCTTCAACACTAAAAAGTAAAAGTTAATCTAAGGAAGCATAACTACTAAAACATTATTATCAGAATATTTTAGTTCCTCAAATTACAAAATTAGTCAGCTAGAAAAATCTTGTAGTAGAACAAATTACCACTAAAATCTGGAAGTAAATACCATGCGTGTTCTGTGAATGTTTTCAGTAGTACAACTTTAAAAAGGCAACATCAACATTTATTTCTTAATTCCATCTGTATTAGCCAGCTATTAAAATAGGAAAAGCAATGTGCTAGTTACTAAAGGAATTATTAATAATCATGTATCATTCCTTTTATTAACCAGATATTTAAATGGCTAGACAACCAGCAATTCAGTGAGAGTTTATATACGTAACCTGTTTGTTTGCTCCCTGATATGTGACCATTTGGTTTAATGGTGCATGTGATTTGACAGTGATGGAATTCTCAGTGCTTTATTTACTGCTATCACCAGTTTTTAATACTGATCTGCAAACTTCAGTGCTCGTGGGACTAATCAAACATCTTAAAAAACTCTAAGTACTTTTTTATTGATATATTTGTCTTATTCTACCTTTCTCCAAGTGTATTGGTATACACAGCTACACCATTCAAGTTCTGGCTTCATTAAAAATAAAAAGGCCCATAAAGTACTTAATATCCACTTTACTGATAAATAATTTCACTGAAGAAAAATTGACCTTAAAATAGACCCGTTTTAGTACCAACTGTTGTTAATAGAAGAGCCCCTCACAGACTTTAGAAGGTGTTACTCCCCATCACAGCACATTCCACTGAAATTTATTTGAAGGAGGATCCTGAACAATTTTCACTTTTCTGAGCTATCACTGTTCACTGTTAATTCCCAGAAACATTCTGGACACTCCCATGAATCTTGCTGGTAGTAATGCTGGTCCAGATACTACCCAATAACAAGTCATAAAGGTATGAGCAACCCTCATACTATGCTGTGTTGATTTCTCTATAATAAGCTGTAGTATTAGCAGTCTTTAAAGGAAGGAAGATCTCCTTCTACACGTTCATACCTAATCATATATCATTATTTCCTGAGGAGTGCAAAGCTTTAGTTAACACTGCTGTAGATATCAAGCTGCCACCAAAGTAAGCTATTTTCTAATTAATTATTAACATAATTTACTGTTATAAAAGCACTTATTTATAGTAATTATATGCATTTAGTAACCAAATTAAAAATCTTACCAATGAGTATTTGGTGAAGCTGCTTAGATGTCAAAGTTAGACTGCAGTCTTCCCTCTCTTGGGTAGAAGATGGCATAGCATTAAATGCACTCCAAATCTGTGATAAGCACAAGACATCTCAGAGCAGGATCAAAATTCTTACACATTTTTATATGGTAAACATATTATGGTTACACTATTGTTCAAGCATTTAACTTACTTCTTTTATTGAAGATCTAGAACCAATTGCTGTCAATTTGCGACTAGTTAATAGGCAATTCTCATCTAAAGGAAGCATTTTGAACTGTAGCTTGTCCTTGTGAAAATCTGTGATTGAGATCTTTGGTGACACAAGCCCTTCAGCTGGTTTAAGGCCTATGCTCACAGAATTATTATAAATATCAAACTGCCTATAGGGGAAAAGAAAAAAAAATAATACGGAAATCTACAAGTTTGAGTATTCCATGTTCTATGCATTAAACTATTTAAGATTTCTAAACATAAAAAATAATACTTTAGATGGGAATATTTCATTACTAAAAAAACTCAAGTACAGAAACTGTCTTGAAAAGTCTTTTATTGTATTGTTTAGGAAAGGATTAACCTCTGTTGCACATTTGCATGAATTGCTTTACTATAAATAGGTTGCAAGCACTATGGCTACCAAAATATAAATATTGTATCGTGTCTAAAAGACCTCTTAAAAAACAACTGAGTTGTAAAATCAAGCACTTAAAAGTTAGGAAATGCCAAGATTACAAAGGATCCTTTAATGATGTATGTCTGAATTTGACCACTTAGAGCCTAATTTTCAGAGCAATTAACTTTTCTTTGTCAAAATTTAACCCAAATCAATCAATTTCACCTGCAATCAAGATACTTGAAACTTCCAGAGATCTTACACAGATGTTTCATTTCAAGTATTCAGAAAATTATTACTATGTTTGATAGTAACAGTGATATTCATCTTTCAGTATCAGTGAAATTTTCCTTTCTATTCTTGCTCTTCATACAATATACCTTGAATATAAGAGTTATGGTCATGTAAACAACAATTCACACACTATACAACACCAGTTTCTTTCAAGAAAACCGTACAATCACATGCATGCATAAAAAATAAAATAAATAAATCCAGTCAGTTCTACTTTTCCATGATTTTGCTCCACAACATACCAAGCAAATACAGAAATTCATGAAATGAAAATTTACTAGAAGATACTGCTAGAAGACCAATAGAATCCTTTAATCTTATCTGATTCATTCCACAAATTATATAATTTACATACTGAATCCATCACTTTCAGCGAGGTAGACATACTAGTTGTAAATACGTACAATTTACTATATAAAAAGAAAAGAGAATCCAACACAGTGTTATGTTTCCCTATTAACCATAACCAACTCTTCTTAAAACTTGGCATCTTATTCTAAGCTCATTTTAAGTTTAATTTCAAGTTCCATGCCTCTGCCCCTACGTTTTATCCAGGAAGTGCTCTCTAAGTGTCTAAATGAACATTTGAAGAAAACAAGGTTTGAATGCATTATAAATGAAGGTCCCAAGACCATAAGCATTTCAGCATGGGAAAAATTTAGGTATATGATTGGTGCAACTAAGTTAATTCTCAACATATATACACATATTTTTCATACAAGCCTGAAGTATTTACCCTTTAAACAAAGTCTTACCTAGCTGCATCTTTCTGTAAACGATGCTGTCTTAAACTAGAAATGAAGTCTGCATAGTATTCCTTATGTGCTTCTTTTGACAGTCGTTCACTTTTGGTATAAGAAAATTCTGGATCTATATAATTATATCTCTCAGTCTTTGTGAAAATAGTCCTAAATATTTAAAGACAACTGTAGTTTCACTAGATGTGTAAAATGATTCTGGGTCTTGTTAGAATGAAAACATATCAATTTTGCTACACATATATTTCATTGCAAACATTACAAGGTCAAATATTAACAATCGGCTGTGATAAAAGTAAAAGCAACCATAAAAATGAAATACTGAAACTGTAAGAGCAACATTTATAGTTTCACATAAGAATCATAGAATTATAGAATGGTTAGCATTGGAAGGGCCCTTGAAGATCAACTAATTCCACCCCCCCTGCCATGGGCAGGGACACCTCCCACTAGACCAGGTTGCTCAGAGCCCCGTCCAGCCTGGCCTTGAACACTTCCAGAGATGGGGCCTCCACAGCTTCTCTGGGCAGCCTGTTCCACTGCTTCACCACCCTCATAGCTTTTTTCATAAGAAAAGCAACTCAAGAAATTTATGTACAAGAGGCTCAAGGTTAAGTAGAATGCAATGAATCTTAAAAAACTTCCAGACAGAAATAATAAATAAAGAAGTAATTTTTTAAAAGCCACTACAAAAAACACCACACAACCACAGAAAACTGTTTTATGAGTAACCAATCTTGCTCTACTATACAGTATATACAAATGTGTGGGTTTAAATATTATATTCACATAATTTTTACCTGTACTTTTTATTCCATTCACTAGGCCTAATGCTGGCTGCACGGTCATTAGGAAAAGCTATAAGTGCATCACTCTTACAATTCCTGTTTATCCAGTGAGTATGAATTTGTGTTTGGGTTGATTTAAGTATTGCCACAGGTGCTATATCAGTGCACTGTCCTGTGCCATCAGCTACAAACTGTCCAGTTGCATTGGAAATCATTGGTGTTATACCTTAAAATTCAAATAAAACATGTTATATACATTTATACTATCTAACCAAAATCCAAAATACTAGAAAAATATTTCTTAATTTATACTGGTCCACCCAGCAACACAACAGTCACCCATCCTCAGACAAGAGGGAAGAAGACATTCAGACCATACTAACAGGCAAACAAATATTAGAGCCCAAACCACTATTGTTATGTGCAGCTGTGATGCTTTGTCATGCACACGCACATGACCAAAGACTCAGAGCTGCCTCAGGCACAACACTGTCCACAGCGTCCTAAAGCTTGTCTTAAGGGCTGCAAACACAGGCATGATTTCTGACAAAGAACTCCCAAGTTACCACAAATAAAAACAGAGCTCAGATCTTTCCCACTCTAGTTTCAGAAAGCACACATGCATTAAAGAAAAAAAATTATGACAGAAACTAAGCCATACGTTTGCTCACCAATCCTTACACAAAGATACATGTTTAAAATAGTGCTATAAATAAGTAAATTCATTCTTCAACTGCCCCTTCCTGCCTCATCTGTAAAGAAATTGATACATTAAACTAAACATATTCGTTTTACCCACTTTACTCTACTCTAAAACGGCTACAAAAAACCTCCTGCTTTCCATCCTTCACACTACAGGATGCTTACAACTTCCACTGCCCAGGGAGGTGTAGTTTGCAAGACACTTCATTCCAGTCTCTTCCCCCTCCACCAAATACAGAGAGACAAGTACACGTACTCATCCATAGCGACTGGGAGAAGAGAACAGGAAGATATAGATGCATTCTATATCAGGATCTGAAAAAACTCACTTTCCATCTACACTTCACTGAAGCTTTAAACACAGGTATCAGTAGCCTACAGACTACAGATACCCCTCATAACCCCTCTATAAAGCTGCAAATAGGAGCAGAATAGGGACACTAATACAGCATATGCTAGACAAAAGTGTTAAGAAAAGCTGAGAGAACTTTAATACTACATTAAATCTTTGATCCACAGAAACATATTTTAATTGTGTTTTTGAAGCAGGAAAACTGCAGGAGTTCTGGACTTCAACAATAAAATGCAGAAATTGCAAAACTTCAGTTTGTCATCAATTCTTGATTGCCATGGACTTGAAACACCTTCCTGAAAGCCTATCAACCATTCTATTTGTAGAAAGAACAGCATTTTATCCAGACTTTCCAATGACTGCCTCTTTTTACTTCCCCACAATGCTCTCTTTGAAAAAAAAATGGGTATTGCCTTACTATGTTTCATTAGTGAGTACATCTTCAAGTGGGCCACAATCTGTCATCTACACACAGAAGCCAGATGCACCACTGTACAGGACAGCCCTGTTGCACTAGTACTACCTGCAGATGCTGTGGCATATTTAATGCTAGAAAAATCTACGTTTTCCATGACTGGTTTTAAAACCCAGTGATAGCCTTAGTCAAATCTACTGTAAAGTGGTTGCTCATGGGACACGTTAGGAACACAGGTAACAAATTAGAGGCTAAGCATTGCATACCCTGAAAGATTCTTTATGTTGGCATAGGCTTCATAGGATGGGAAGAGTCAATGGATGTGGGACATGTAGCAGCTGTATTAACTGGCAAACACCTAGCGATAGTAACTTCCAATCAATAAAGAATATCCTATTATCTTTCCCAACTTCTTTCTGTGCTTTACTCATCTCTCTACTTACAACTGAAACATATTACCACTGTGTAATGGCATCACTGCCAAAAACTGAAGATTTTATTTTCTGACTTATAAAAGTTAGTCATATGACGAAAATTTATGCTTATTAATAGTTCATTTTTTGTTAAAATATGAGGGAAGGTTTTACCATTATTTTAGCCATTGTTTTATACTCTTATTAGTATATGTCAAAATTGAGCATACCCTCAGCTCCCCAACAGATACTAGTTTTTAAAAGCAAACAAAAAATAGTAAAAAAATCTCTTAAAATGTTAAAAATGTACTTCTAAAGCATTTTATCACTTGTTAGTTATCTTTTTAGCATCTTACCAGGATTAACTTTGAATAGAATGTTTTTTCGTTTAGATCTGCATACACCAATAAAGCTCAAATATATTTGGTGAAAGGATTTTGTCTTTGAAACCTGTAAACTATTTTTCTCTAGTCCTGTACCAATGATATCAACAACTTGCTTCACTTTAAATGTTCCTATTTGATGTGGAGAAAATGAAAACATCACATCCTGGAAAAGAAAAGTAATTATGAGACATATGAGACAGAAAAGCAAAGAGAAAAGTTTTATATAATTCTGTTTAACTGAGTCACTTCTCTCCACACTAACTTCTAAGATAGGTGTTCAAAACTGGGCTTTTAGAATATGCCAACTGCCACACATAAATTAGCAATATAAGGAAATATAAAACTGCTACACATCAGAACACCACAAACTCTCACTTGCTCATCTCTGGGACAAATTGTTCTCCCTTGTGCCCTGAATTACAGGTTTGTGAAATTATAAATGCCTCCATATTTGACTCAACTTTGGCAAAGTTTCTTCCATTAAAATAAATGTGATGTTACTTGAGTATTTGTGATTTACTGAAAGAAATTAAAAAGATCCTTTAAAGGTTTGAGCATAAAACAATCTTCTCAAGTCAGTAAAATGTAAAAAAAATAAAGTCAGGAAAACCCTGGGTAAGGTTTCTTTAGTACTACATTTTTTCCCCCAAATTTAAAACAACACTTGTTGCTTCCCGGAAAGATCATTAAAAGAATCTGCATAAGGAGAAAAAAAATTATATATTTGGCTGATATTAAACATCATAGCTATTGAAATGAAGTTATTCTGGTTTACTTTACAGTGGTCAGCAGTGGAATTTCTTGAAAGTAATCTACATAATCTAAGACAAAGAGGTAATTACCTTTGCAGATTTTTTTTTAAGTTTTCCTTTTTCAGGAGAAATATTAAACTGAGCAGTCTTGTGGAAACTGAATGTTACTGGAAGGTACTCAGATTCATTTTTGAGTGTGCATAGAACTTGTGTTTGTTCACCCAAGAAACAGTCCATAAACTTAATAATTGGTCCTGGATTAAAAGTTAACGTGACAGGAAGCCCAGAACCTGTCAAAGCTAACTCCACATGATGAGGAGGATTCACTAGAGTAGACAAACAAAACAATCAATCAATCAAAAAACCTTCATTTCTCTATCAGCTTACAAAAAGAAAATTCATACTGTAGTTGTATGGTTATAACACAATAGGGTTTATAAGACAATTCTCTATAAACTTAACACACACGTACTTATTTATAATGGCTGTAGATAACATATTCCCTCATTAAGGAAGTTGAGAGTGAGAAAATATTCACTTGAAAATGCACCAAAACTGGTATTACCAAAGTGTTGGTGACTTGCAAATGGCTGGGTTTTTTTTAATGTCCTCCAAATACTTACATTTATAAGTAAGTCCTAGGTGTTCACTACCAATAGGTTTATTCATGACATGCATGATTCCATCTTTCTACTCACTATTCTAAAAGTTTTTGGTGCTAAAGTATTAAAGGTATAAGTTCAAATAATTTACTTGTATTGATACAAATGACATAGTTTTCTCATAAAACTGCAAAGATGATGAAGAAATTAAAAAATAATAAATAAATCAAGATATACAGTTCTGTCATCCAGATAAGCATTACTAATGGTGACTATACATTTCTGATAATATACTTGTGATTGCTGCGGCAGCATCAGTGAGGGCCTGCAGATAGCCATCTTTATTCCCAACAGCTTCAAATCTCAGAAACAGTACATAATCTTGTTTCGGTGGTGAGTCATTCACTCCAAAGTTCGTTTTAAATTTTCTGCAAGAGTCACAATCTCTAATTACAAGATGGGCAAAAAATCCCCAAACGACCAAACCTCAACCCACCAAAACAAATCAAGGCTTATTTTTCATCATCCAGTCTGGCTTCCTGCTGTTGGTTACAGCTTGAACAAATGATCTTTATACTTCCTTTCAAAAAATGGAACAGTAACAAATTTAAGCTCAACAATATCTGTATGCTTATTATACTAGTCATTTGATATCTTTTCCAGTCTACAACAGTTTTCTAAAATAATACTACATGCATAATAATAACTTATAATTATAGTTTAAGTAATGGAAAATGACAAGAGCGCATTTTCTTTTTGTTTTCCTTATCCAAAAGAGAAATGTTCCTTTACACTTTTTTTTTTTTTAACAGAATGAAATATCTCCAAAATGTTTCAGTCTCGTGGTGATGAAATAGAGATTTTTTTTCACAATATTGTACATATAGTATATCTTTATTTAATAAAATCTGTAGTCATTAAAAAGGCACTTAATTTGACACTGTAGAACTCTCTCAACCACCTTTATATGTTCAACATATTGAAAGGGAGCTGCAATTAGTTCCCTTGGCAAAGTAATAAAATTCTTGGTCTCTTAAAACAAAGTTAACCAACTACATCCTTAATGTGTAACAAAACACCTCCCAGGCAATCACTTCAGACTTTGCTTTCTCATTTGTAGTATCATGTCAAGCAACCTCTTTTAACACACAAATACATAAGAAGTCATTCAGAAAAAAATTTGCAGGCACATTAACTCCAAATTATTTTCGCTATTACAGCTCTTTACAGAATAGTTTAGACTAATCAACTTGCGTGTGTCTAATTTGGACTACTTACTCACTTTGGACTAAAGCACAATGTAACCAAAGATTTCTCATAAGGTAGCAAAGTTCCTTGATCGGGAATGCACAAGATCAAGGTGGAAACATCTACATCTCTTGTTCTATTTTTGAGGCTTAAATCTTGTATTACAGCATCTGTACTCCTCTGAAGATCTGACCCCTAAAAAGGAATCAAAATGTGGAATACTTCAGCCTGTATGCCTCCCCTTTTGTGTTTGGTTTATGGTGTTTTTCTCCTACATATATACATTTTCATATCCTCCACAAGGAGAAAGACATAAGTAATGGCACTGACATAGTTACATATCACATGGCTAACTAACCAATTTTTAAACATACATTTCATGCCAATGTTTTGAAATCCCTTTTTTAAAGAGGATGCTCACTCAGATAATTTCACTATGAAACCACAGACACTTAACATCTTAGAATACCAAAGTATGTTTTGATAACTCCTACTAAATGATAAGAAATCCAGTTGGTCAAGCAAAACTGCTCAAAAAACCCAACAAAACAACCACACCCAAGGAACGTACTTAACATTGTTAAGGTTGAAATGTCACACAGCGAAACAGAAATATCTGAAAAAACTTAATTCCAAGGTTAAATTAAAGCAAAAAAATTATTGGTTGGACAGAAGTTTCAAAAAGCCTATTGATCGGGAAATAGTATGACATAGTAAACACTACTAGAAGATGAATGTTGAGAAACAAAAAAATGCAAAAGTGGACATCAAAACAAGTTTTCAAGACCAGAACAGTTTCTTACCATCTCTCCTCCAATGGCATTGTCTTCCAGTACTGCTACCCAGTCCATACACTCAGGACTTTCATTGTATAAAGATATTTGTTCAGTCTTTGAAGACTCAAAGTAAACTGGTCCAAAGTTAATGCGTTCCAGTATATTTCCAGAAGACAGTCCTAGAACTTTAAGAACCTGTTCAACCACAACAGCATTGATCCATACTTCAGTGCAGCCATGACCTTCCAACTCCACTCTGTCAGTAAGAGTAGCAAGCAGCAACAGGTAATGTAGAAAAGTGTTAGAAATAATCAGTTTTGTCTGTATTAGAACCTATGCAAAGCTGAGCCAAATCAGAGCATTTAAATCACTGGCTTCCAATAGATAAACTAAGCAGGGGGAAGAGTGTACTTGGCAGTGTGATACCCAAAAATAGGGATGATATCTCAAAAGAATCAGAGATGTCCACAGATGATACAAAATTCTCAGGAATAAAAGCGGTGTATCTAGATACCAATTTTGGCATATACTTAGTAATTTTCTCTTGGGCAACTAGAGCTAGAAGTTCATTTGAATAACCATGAAAGAATTGCTGCTGATCCTGCCTGAATGCTTGATCTTGGCAACACCACAAAACATCAAAGGACTACATAGATATTGTATAAATCTGTTATCACAATTCTACTGGAACAAAGCACATTTGTCCTTGTTGCACAAAACAATCAAATTCAGTAATACAACTTATTGTTCTAATAGAATCAACTATCCTTTTGAATAGCCTCCGAGCTGAAAAAAAAAAAATCGTTGTTTTGAATAGTCACATATATAACTACACAAGGGATCTGGGAGAGGATCTCAGACTCTCTAAATATCATCTTTCAACAACAATGATTATAGCATTCTCCAAAACAGAAAAGAAATCTTAAAAAAAAAAAAAAAGCAAAAGAGTAGATTCCTCTGAGAAGAATTTTGCTTTCACATAGAAGCAAAATGCTTAGAGGAACAGGCAAATGGAAATAACCAAGATGTTTTCGTCAAATGTTCTTGTCAAAACTGTACTATTTCTCCAAGTCAAATTCCTGTCAAATACTCATTGTAAGACTTTCAATATTACCTTATTTGTTTAAATACAGATATATACACACATATAATTATATATTTGTGCAAGGCTTGACAAGGAAACTTAAGATTTCATTTAGTCAAAGGATATAGCAATGACTAGTAAGAAGTGCCAAATCCACTGACAGAATTATGTAGAATTTAAGGCAGGGTGAAGAATGAAATCTGATCTCTGTGTAGTTATGTTCTTTTAGTTTAATAGATAAACTACTGCAGGAGTACGCCTTTAACCAAGATGGGGTGAAGAAAACAGTGGTGGTAGCCTGGACATCAAAGGAAAGGCAGAAAGCAAGACACTTCGCAACCAAAAGGTTGAAACTCAGTAACCACAGAAAATATCATATGAAGGATGATGTAGCTGTGAAACAATACAGCTATTGTCTTTCCTGTCACTCTAATAGAATTTTTCTCCTTTCATTTCCTTTTCCAACAGGCTACAAAAAGCAAGAACAGGAAGAACTAAACTTAAGTCATATAGCCTAATAATTTAAAAAGCAAACCAGGAAACACTCCCCCCACCCAAAAAAACCCAAACCCAAATTCCCCCCCCCAACCCCCCAAAAAAACAAAACAAAAACAAAACACCAAAGAAAAAACAACCCACACCACAAACACCACACCTTATTCACTATTATAAGAAAACAGGACTGAAAAGGGCTTTCCAGATTAGTATCCACTTCCAAATTTCCTAAAAATTCTATATTCACCATTTGAAGAGAGACAAGGTAGGCATTTAAAAATAGTCTATTCTTAAAAGAGTTAGTGGTTGCAAATACATTCCCTCCATTTAAAATAAGATACACTGAAGGACATCATAATGTTTCTGAGACTCCTGAAACACCCAGAGCTAAAACAAAAATAGCCAAGTTAGAGGCTAAAAAAATGTAAGGAACATAGGATGTGTAGAAAGGTGAAAGATACAGCTAACCAAGAGCTTTTGTATACTGAGAGATGTGCAAACATCCCTTATCATTACAACTTATGAGAGATCTCTAATAACGCAGTCAGGTAAACAATTTATGCATCACTGTTCTGTTGAGATAATATAACCACCAAATTAATCTAATAAAAATAAATGCGGAAGACAGCAAGCAACACCTAAGAGCTTAAATTTTTTAGATAAGAATTCATAATCAAGACTAGAATTAATAATGGACAAAAATGTCATTTTTAGAGATGGATTTCTTCAGTCATACACTCACTTTATCACTTCCTTGATGATTCTGGGTACATCTGTGCAGATACCCACTTTAACCATCTTTACAGATTTCGGCTTTACCACTCCTCTGGTAGGTTCTATGTTAAGCAAGACAACTCCATCGTATGATATTTTAAATGTACCTAAGATAAACAGAACGTTAGACAACACAAAGTCACAGATTTATATTCTTCTATTACACATTTGGAATTACAAAACACATAAACGTACATATTCACAAGCAGTATATTTTCCTATGAAAACAGGCAACATGGAGTTAATCTTTCTCAAAACTATTTCTAACATAAAGTAGGTCATTATTTCCAGGGTTTCTTTAGATATTGCAAAGTGGTATTGGACATGTCGGTGTAAGTTGTGATTATAACAGAAAAGGTACTTGCATTACAAACAAAAGCAACTATATCATAAAGCAGCTGTAAGTAACATTTTGTAAGTTAGAGGATATTTTATAAATAGCTCTAGGCAGCTACTGTAGACAGAAAGCTAAGTGCATATTGCAGGTAGCAATAATTTTCATGATTTGGTATGTACACAACTCAATTTATTGCAGAAAAGCACAGTGAGTATTTCTAGGTTATAAAAATATTTTTTAAATGTGAAAAAAATATTACGTGTGTATTTAACCAGCAGCACTGATCATCTGTCTTATATCACAAATAATAACAAATTGTTTCAAATGTTGTAGGAAAAATGCACTGTTTGACCTCAGACAATAGATATTCTGTGATATGAGATCAGAAGCAGGAACAAAGGACTCGTTTTGTGCATGGGACGACACGTGAAATGCCATCTTTGCGTCACAGGCCAGCATAAAGCACTTCCTGCTG
>KL276135.1:0-23656 GCA_000699545.1 Podiceps cristatus
CGCAGCTGAAGGAGGAAGGCCTCGTCAGTCACTATTATGTTAATGCCATTAATGCTTCAAATGTAGGCCTGTGCTTCCCTCCCTGTAAATAGAGTTGTGCACCAGCATGGAGCACAGTTCCTGTCCAAACCAATTCTATCAGCAGATACTGACAAATAGTTTATTGAGTAGGCTCTGTTTAGTTTATTGAGGATCTGTCCTCTCAAGTAATTACACAATATTCAGCAAATATTTGAATTTATTACTTATCTCATTCCCACAAATTAGTGTATCTCTCTGTTTAACAAATGGAGTTCAGTGATCTTGCCCCCAAGGTAAAGCATACATTGCAATCT
Organism: Podiceps cristatus; assembly: GCA_000699545.1. NCBI lineage: Eukaryota > Metazoa > Chordata > Aves > Podicipediformes > Podicipedidae > Podiceps > Podiceps cristatus. The sequence continues at coordinate 336 of KL276135.1, forward strand.
CTCTTTTGCAGATTGTCTGGAAACCAACCTTTTCTGAGTGAATCAACAGTGAAAATGATCTCTGTAAATCAGTAAAGAGGGAGAATTTGTGATGTTGTATCTAATACCCCTATATAAGGCACAAACAACTCAAAGCTCAATAATGACATTTAACTGATCTCAACACATGTTTTGGGGGGTTGTAGTAAGTTTAGTGGATTTTTAGGATGTTGAAGTACAATATTGTATGCTTTGGGACTCAGAAAAACCTCAGCCATGACAAAGCAAAAATATATGTAATCTTCTGAGCTATATTGGTTTTGTTCCTTTACATTACATTTCTGTTTCTTTTAGGAGACATGTTCTTTAAGGTTTGAATGAAGTTTAAATAAAACTGGAAATGTATCAAAGTAAGTAAGAACTAAAAAAATACTGTAGGATTTTCAAATAACAAGATACTAGCTCATACAGACTGTCAAACATCTGGCTATGGACTTGAGGTATTTTCAGAAGTACTTTAATGATAAGATGCCTTGATTTTGGGCCTTTTTGGTTGTTAAATACTTTTGAATATTTGAAATCAAAATGAGACACATTAGCTACATAAAAAAAATTTGGTTAATCTTGCAGAAATCAAAGGGTCTTTTACATTGCTATAATCTGCAGAAAAAATGCTGCGGAAAATGGCCACCAGAACACGAGTTACAAACCAAATGACTTTTAGCAATCATATAGCAGTGGAGTTTCCCTGCTTAAAAAAAAAAAAAAAAAATATCCTATCATTATTTAAGAATGCATTCTAAAGTGAGTGAAAGTATCTTTTCTGTATTCATGGTGTACATGCAGCAAAATATCCCATTATATTTTTTCAAAAATGGAAAGCCCCAACTGACATGAAATACATACTTTTCATGCTTTTCCTCGGAAACAGAACCATTTCCATCCCGTATTTGAGCAGAAGCACAGTGAATACCTGGACTGGCATCATAAGTGGAAAAAAATTAAAGCCTCTCCCATGCAGAGCAACTGATTTTTGCTGACTTAGGAATCCTCCAGGCATTTCATTTCAGGAAGTGTGAGGAAGAAGTCTGTTGCCCTGAGTGGACTATCCAATTGGCAAAAATGTTGCCATTAACCTTTTGCCTAAGTTTTTAATATTGAAAGAGAAAGATGAGTTACAAAACTTTTTTTTTTTTTAATTTTCTGCTTCTATTTGTAAAGCAGCTGGTTTTGTAGCACACCAGCAGCATAACTTCAGTACTAGATGGCTTTTTAATTGTTTCTTATCCTAATTATCACTTGCTTATTGACTGACAGAGCGAAGGGGATTTTGCCCACTAATCTGTACAGTTTATGAGCAGTACAAGCTGGGTCATGCGCAGCGATGATGCATTGCAAAGCAAAGTAGGTTGTTGGGTTTTTTTCAATATTTACTTTTTGAAGTTTTTCAACATTTGTTTTTGATATTTATTTTTACATAAGAAAATTAACTTCTGGAGCATGTGAAAAAAAAATGCGAATTCAAGTGAAGTCCACTGAACACTTTCAGTTAAAACAAAGACAAAAACCCATTGGAAATGTTAAAATGGATCACTGTAGCATTTCTGAAATGGTATAGACCGATTTTACAAGTTAAATTCTTAAGGCATGTGAGTCATAAACTCGAAAAACAGTTCTTTTTCCAGGATGGCCATAAGAATACTCTGATATCCAGGAACAAATTTACAAATACAAGTATATTTCTTCTGATTTGTATTTCTGAGGGAAGATTTATTATGAATAATGGGAAGGTGTTTGATACTCTCCCAATGGCTGCTTGACAAAAATACAAATCAAAATTGAATCAAAGAAAGTAATGTTTCGACTTTACTATCTACTCAAAAGTAAACTGCAAGAAGAAAGTAAACTGAATTCGAGAACTCTTTTTTCCCCATGCTACATGAATCACTCCTCATTTGTTACAAAATCAGCAAATAGACTTACTGGAAAGAAAAAACTGGCCAGAAAATCAACATGGTCAAGTTATGTTAGACACATTGCAGGGAACAACTAGGTCTCTGGCTCATTTGTTCAGTAAATGGATTAGCTATTTTGCAGCCAGGGCCAACCAAGACAAAATGGTATGTAAGGGAGGAGAAATACTACATAGTCATTCCACTAAGAATACACGTTGTTGTCAACTTAATAAAAAGCAGAAATAATATATTTCTAAGTCATGCAAGGTGAAACCATAGAAGACAAGGAAGCAAATTAGTTATTCAAGTCTAAATTATGACCATGTAATCAGTAAAGCAAACAAAAATTTCCTGAGGTTTAAATATTTACATTTTCTGTTAAGAAGTACAAGAGTTTGCAACCAGAAATACAACTAGGCAACACTTATAAATGCAGTGTACACGTGTTCAATAATCATTCAAGCAATGTTTAATACTGATTAATGTTTAATTCAAGCAATGTTTAATACATAAATGTAAATCTATGCAGTGATAATTTTGTGTAACACAAACACCTCACTGAAAATGCAGTTTTCCTATTCCTAACCCATTTGTAGGCATAATGATCCTTTTGTTTTAGCAACCCAACTAGCCAATTAGCTAGAACAGTGAAACTCTATGCATTGAAATTATTTTATTACAGCCATTCTCATGGTTTAATTTTAAAATATTAGGCATCTTATCTCAGGATGAACTAAGCCATTACTGCCGGTGTTGATTGTTGTCATCTTTTCTGACTCCTGAAATTCTTGCCTAAGAACACAAGACATTTTTTTCCAAATTCTGTTAAGAAATATGCTTCTGAAAGAGTTTCAAGCCTATGGGTCACTATTAGTGACAGAGGGGAGCAGTATGTTCTTGACTTTGTTAAAGGATGAGGGATACCTGGATGGTGTTATGTGGTTCACTTATCATGTAATAAACATAATGTGCCCATCTGCACTCTTGCATGTACATCTGTGGTTGAAGCTGGGCCAGTTATTTTACAAAGTTCATAGCAACAACCTACTCATGCTATATTATCATACATAATGGAATCCTGGTGGTGCACAACCACTGAAATTGTACCTCCAGGATCCTCTGGACCCCATGTCATGACCTGCAGCCAATGAAGCAGCAAAGCAAGCTCAAGTAATGTGTGAGGAGTAGTGGCAAGGAGATTCACTGGTAGTTTCCTGAGCCCATGCTAACAGCATTAGTGAAGCAACAGTAGAAAACACAAGAGTGGGTAGACTTTTACCCAGTTTTATTTACTTCATTTTCACTCTTTAGGAAAGAGTACTAACCATGTAAAAGATGGAGCCATGTCCTATTTGTGTCAGTAAGGACAACAGAAGCACATTCTGCACATGACTCTTGAAGGTAACTGATGCCAGATTTGGAAGGGTAAACTTCTAGCATCAGTCATCCTTTGGAAAGGACTTTTGGCAGCCTGGCAGCTAACTCACTGGTCATCAGTACAGTTACTGGAAAGCTGACTCTCCCATGAACAGTGCTTCAGCTTCACATAAGTGTCCCACAATTTTGATTTTTAGCATCATAAATGCTCAAATTTCCTTCTGGCAATATGTGGCTCAGTAGGAAACCTGGTTGACCAGATGGGATGAGATGAAAAGAGGATATACAGGTCAGAAACTCTCCATGTTTCAGGGCATAATCATATCTAATTTTGTAATAATATAACATCTAGCTTCTATAGAGTGCTTTTGCCCATGAATTATAAATACTTATTAAGCAAAGTTGAAACATCGATCCTGCTGTACAGTGGTGAAGTAATTTGCCTAAAATCACAAAGCCAACCCCAGTAACAACAGATCTAGCAGTGAGCCTCATTCCATCATTCCTTTAATCATTAGGCAAATATGTGTTGAAGTCAAAAGCTTCATTCAACATTGTCCCATCACACGTGATGCTGTACAGACACAGACTTTATCTGGAGAAGCCACAGCCTAAAGATCAGGTGCGGGGCATGAGTAGAAATCTATTAATGCTGTTAATACAGATAGTAAACAGAAGCACATACATAAAATAATTTGGCTGAGATAAAGCCCATAGGAGAAGAGGGAGGACCCCCACCAGTCTTGTGGGTGTATTGAATAAGGTAGATAATGATGACATGAGCTCCGCAGCAATGAAGCTTTGACCAAAGTCGTTCAAATGGTCTCCTTGAGTTGAAGGATAGGGAAGATTCATGCTTTCATTGCCTGTCAGAAACACCACGGACTTCTTTTCCAGATATGCCACTGCCCAATGTGACTTCATACCTTTCTCTGCCTCAGTTTTGTCAGCTGCATAATATGGAGAATGATGTCGAGTCTCTTTGAAAAGCACATTGAGGTTTGGGGTGGGAAAAGTGTTATGTAACCACAAAGTATTCTTAGTATTTATGGTTAGGCTATTGGTGGTTGTTGCATGTAATTCAGTTACTGTGGCTTTTCCTTGCGCTATTTGAGTTGAACTTCTGCCAGCCCCATACCCACACCATGTGTGGGTTTTCTTACACTTGTGTTGCTAGAAGTAGCATCTCCATGCCTTGTCTCACCTTTCCGCCTCCCCTCAGACCTTCTGGCTGGAACAGAGTTCAAGCGGATAAGTGGGAAGCAGGTTCTGAAAATGGGAGGAGTAAGAGATGTGTGCAAATTCTGGGAATCCACCTCAACCCCCTACCCCGCCTCTTCCCACCACCTCCTGGTGCCCTCCCCCAGCTTCAGCCTGCTCCCTTAAAGTGCTGCTGCCCTGTGCTGGGTTGAACATTTTCGGCTGCTGACTGCACAACTTGCCCTGAGCAGCTGGCAGTGCCCAGTGGGACAGACATGATGGTGCTGATGTTACGGAGCTGGGCTCACCTGGGGCCTCTCCTTTCCCTGCTCTTTTCTACTAGCATGGCGGTAAGTGAGGAGGTGGTGTTAGAAAACAAATCAGCATGGAAAACTCTGTTGGAGAAAATTAACTGAAAATGGTCTTCTTTCTTCTCTTCAGTACATTGCTACCAGAGAAAACTGCTGCATATTAGATGAACGATTTGTAAGTACCTGAACAATTGTCTTTTATCTTACGAGTCTAATTAAAGCTCTTCTATGCTGATTATTAACTACCGTTATCATTTGTGTAGCTTTATTTGATCTTCATTGTTATTTTTGATAATTATTATATGTACTGTGCTTAAACCCATTATGTATTAATAGAGTTATATATTAATATATATTAATATGCTTGGTAAAGATGTAAAGGAGGCCGCACTTTTGACAAAATCATAGATCCAGAAGATGCTACAAGTACCAGCATGCACCGTTTTCTTGCTATCTGTGTGTATGTACACACAGTGTGAAACGAAACTGCTTCTGTAAATTCAAATACAGCAGACAAAGTGGCAAATGCTTGCCCTTTTCTACCCACAATCATTTGTATACACCGTGTCTGAAAGTTCCCCTGCCCAAATATTCTGCTCACCTTTTTGTGTTCCTGGAACATTGCCAATTATTATTTTTTCCACTTTAGGGTAGCTACTGCCCAACGACCTGTGGCATTGCAGATTTCTTTAATAAATACCATCTCACTATGGATAATGAACTGCAGGAAATGGAGAGAATTTTGCAGCAAATTACTAACTCCACAGCAACTGCAGATCATTTGATTCAACACATCCAAAACCTCTATCCTCCAGAGAAGCAGACATTACCAAGTGAGAATATAAAAATAACTACACAACTGAAAAGTATAATTTATGTAGTTTTCTTGGGTTTTAATTTGCATAATTGCAATAACTTTATACCTTTGTTTTACAGATTCAATCGATGGTTTTACTCAAAAGTCCAGGAAAATAATTGAAGAAATTATCAGATATGAAAACACTATTTTGTCTCATGAAAGTACTATACAGTAGGTATCTTCTACCTTTTATATCACTTGACAATCCAACTCATTTCCTTCCTGTTCTTTTATCAAGTGCAGCTAAGGCTCCCTCAGAAAGGTTTTTGTGCTCATGTGGACCATTGTGCCCACACTGTCATTAGTAGCTGCCTAGTAAGACACAGAAGGATCATGATACTGCATTCTCTGCTCATCTGCATAAGCTGTTAATTGTGCAAGAAGTGCAACATAAGAATGTCAGGAAGCATAGTGATATTTTTATTTATGTGCCTTTTGCTGTTCTGGCTACTCCTGAAATTTCTTTTTCATGACCTTTGGAGATTTTATTAGTATGAGTTTGTGCTGTAATGCAGAGTATGTGGAATATTTGTACAATCATTCTGGCTAATTTTGCTGCATATATTCATGAAAATCAGCTCAGATATATTGATATAAATCATAAGTAACCGTGAAATCAGTGGTAGTCTTTTGTAAATGGACATTGAAAAGAAAATTGAAAACATCATTAACTTTTCTAAATCTTAAGGATATGTTTTTTCACCTGAATGTAGAAAAATCTCCACTTCTGTAACTTTATATCAAAGATGATACAGGCATTCTGACACTTGCAGCAGTTTATTTACAGCATTTATGTTTTACAAATGCACCCATAATTAAAGAGGAATAATGTATCATTTACTTCAGGAGAACAAAGAAAAACTTTCCATAGAGTAATATTCATACATTAATTACTAGTCTGAATTTAGCTGATTAGAGTAAAATCAAGTTTTGCATAAGGTTAAGCGTGTGCTTTCCTATTTTGTCTTAAGTTTCCTCAACTTTAAATATTGGTGCTAATAGGGTACCCTGTTTTACAGGGATGTATGTAGCAGCATGCTACAGAGGTGAGGCATGCATGAAGGGAAATGTGTACTACATATTCAGAAACAGCTGAAACAACCAGCCATTTTTATGTCTCTCTGTCCAGACAGTTGACAGATACACACATATTGAACAGTAACAGGATCGCACAGCTGAAACAGAAGATTGCCCAGCTTGAGTCACACTGTCAGGAGCCATGCAGAGACAGGGCTGAAATACAGGAGACCACTGGAAGAGGTGTGCAGAATGCTTCTTGTACGGTGGGGGGGGTTAATGTAGTTACAATTATCGTCATTTGGCATCACAGTGATGAGTAATTTGTAATCTCGTGGGCCATAGATTTGTGCAAAGATAGGTAAGATTGCAAGTTATGTGACCAGTGCTTGGATCAATGTAAGTGCTAGGTAGATGCTCTGCAAACAAGGCATTCAGATGGAACAAAGGTCTCGCTTGCTCCTTTGGCCTTTTTGGCCAAAATATGATAATCGCAAAAAGTGTGCTAAACATGAGGGACATGAGTAGAGTTTCCATGGACATAGGACAAACAGAAGATAACTCATTATCACATTTCTACTGAGTCACCCGAAAAAAAATGTAATTATTAGCTCCAAAAGTGCCTTTTTTGTTGCTGTAGAAAATAATGCAATGACTATATTTTACATTTAAGTTATTTAAACTCTATGTGAGACTAAATTCCTCCTCATTTTATACAAGTCCATGGACCTTATGGCAATGACATTAAAGGATGTGGACTAAATAGCTACCTTTGCAACAATGACATTTAGATGAAATGTATTTCTTGTACTAAGGAAGTTACAGTATCAAATAAATGTGATAGAACTGTAGCTAATTAGTAACTATCCTTTGAAATCTTTCCTTCAGATTGTCAAGACATTGCAAATAAAGGTGCCAGAAAAAGTGGTCTTTACTTTATCAAGCCTCAAAAAGCCAAGCAGTCATTCCTAGTCTACTGTGAGATTGACTCATATGGCAACGGCTGGACAGTATTACAGAGGGTATGCCACTTACAGGTTATTACCATGAGCAAGCTTAGTGCATCAGCACTGGTTTTATTTACCTACATAAAATACATATCTTTTTGACTGAGGTTTTTGGTTTTGTTTTCCCCAGAGACTGGACGGGAGTGAGGACTTCAAGAAAAATTGGGTTCAGTACAAGGAAGGATTTGGACATCTGTCTCCAGATGACACCACTGAGTTCTGGCTAGGCAATGAAAAGATTCATTTAATAACTACGCAGTCCACTCTGCCATATACATTACGAATAGAACTGGAGGACTGGAGTGGCAAAAAAGGGTATTTGCTCATGATGCTTCTGAAAATGACAGCTCAAAAACTACTGCTCCCACTGCTGCGTCAGTTTGTACAGCTCTCTGAAAAATATGATGCACCCTTAGATCTGCTAAAATGCATAAAACACTGCTTTGGCTCCTGAACACACAGCTGTGACAGCAGTCACTGTGACTTGTTGCCAGGCACACACGTGTGTCTGAAGACCATGTGCTGGCAGCCCTAGTTTATTTGCCAGAAGGAATCTGTTTCTTCTCATCTTATGCATCTTACGGACTAGATGATCATTGTAGGTCCCTTCCAACTGAACTGTTCTATTCTACTCTTTTCTGTTCTATGTATTCCAATCTCCAAGAGGGCTTACTATCCTTGCTATTTCTTGAGATATCTGCTCCTTCCTCCCACCAGGAATTTCCTCATGACCTAAGTAAGCCTAAGCATTATGAACCTGGGAGATGTATATATTTGTGTTTATATAATGTAGATCTTTCATACATCACCGAAGACTAGTCAGAAAACAAGTCTGATATTATCATAGAATATTTTGGGTTGGAAGGGACCCCCAGAGCCCAACTAGTCCAACTCCTCTGCAGTGAGCATTGCCTAGATCAGGTTGCTCAGAGCCCCATCCAACCTGGTCTTGGAGTGCAAGAGATGGTTGGATGTGTGTCATTGAACTGAGGCACACAATCATGCAAAAGCAATTCATTTTCAAATGCTAGGATGCCATCAATGTCTTTTCTACAGTTCTAACACCTATCTATTTTTCATTCGTGTATGTCCTGGGAATGCAGCATGCTCATATTCACCATTCTCCTTTGTTAACAGCACTGCTGACTACGCTGTATTCAAAGTGGGAAGTGAAGAAGACAAGTATCGACTGACTTATGCCTACTTTATCGGTGGCGAAGCTGGGGATGCCTTTGATGGCTTTGATTTTGGAGACGATCCGAGTGACAAATCCTTTACCTATCATAATGGCATGCGGTTCAGTACCTATGATAATGACAATGATAACTTCGCTGGCAACTGTGCTGAGCAAGATGGATCTGGATGGTGGATGAATAGATGTCATGCTGGCCACCTCAATGGCAAATATTATATAGGTAAAGTATCTTCTATGTACCTATAACCCAAGACACCATGTTTCAGTGACAAAGCAAAATGAGTCACTTTCATTGAGAATGTTTTGCCATCTGGATTTCCCAAAGCTGGTATAGCCCATTCTTTGCAGTGTCAACACCAGCAGTAGGAACTTATGGCTGTCCTCCAGCCTGAAGTGGGAGAATCAGTCCCGAGAGAAGCAAACTAGGGGGAGAAGGGTAGTGAGCGGGTCCAACTGATATTTTTTAGGTGGTGTGTACACATCGGAAGATGCTGGTCCATCTGGATATGACAATGGCATTATCTGGGCAACGTGGCGTGACCGGTGGTACTCCATGAAGAAAACTGCAATGAAAATCATCCCATTCAACAGACTGTCAGTAGATGGACAACAGCACAACTTAGGCAGTGCCAAACAGGTTCGACCACAGGGCCGAGGAGATATTTAAAATGACAACAGAACGTAGATATCATTTCAAACATTGAGCATGCACAGCTGAAGTGTTAAGCCCACTGTGTCTTAGAGAAGTTGGCTTTGTTTACCATTTTGTCACAGAAATACTTGTACTTTGATTTTAGTATACCTTCCACATTACTGTTTCTTTCAACATATAGATATATGGATAGTCTCATGGTCAGAAATAGTCCCTTGCCTTCATGTTTTAAATGCTACATTTTAAATTTCTAACTAGTATAACTATGTCATCATAGCCTTATGAACTTCTTCCTTTAGAAGAGCATTAAAATGCTATCTTTTTTTCTGTTGTAGGTTGGAGACTCATAAAGGGACAATTTCACAAAGACTGGTCTGAACAGGGGGAAAAATCTTTTCTCTTAGACACTGAACTTACCTAACATTGCACAGTTCAGTTTTGACTATAAAACATGGTTGACTGTAAAATGCCCAAACCTCTTCCCTGAGCAGTGCTTACCTCTGTACATGGTCATTTTTTTCTGTACAAATTCTGAATAAATTTTTGATTATTACAAACAATCTGAACTTGTTATCTGTGCTCTACTGATGGCCAAACAAAATAAAGTAAACTTTATGGTGGTTGAAGGTTATTCTGATCAAACCTGTTTGATTCAGTCATTCTTGAATTGCACACCAGTAGTTTCTGTTCCTCTTTTAGTGGCAAATGTTGGAGCTATTTCTCCATAAAATATGGCATGTTTCCAAAAGTTTTCACTCTGTTTTCTGATGAAATCTATTTGTGCCATAGATCAAAGTACAGAGCAACTTGAAAGAGGCCTGGTTTACTGCTGAAGGCTACTTAACTGAGCTTAGCACAAAGTAATGAATACATTTTCAACCACGATGTGTTAGAAAGTACACTGTCAATGACCAAGAACAGATATTGTACCCCAGAGCATAGATATTAACAAGTTTCTTAAATATTACTCAGAATAAGAATTTCATTTGCTATATAGCACGTAATATTACACTGTGCAACCATTGTTCCCGAATACCCCCTTTTTATTCATAAATATTTAAAAATTAATCTAACTTATCTAGTGCCATTATCTGACAAAAAAATGTTAAAATTTGCAGCAGAAATTAATTGTATTTTACTTCCATTTTCTTTTTCTAGAGCTGGTAATAATTTTCCATGTGATCCACATGAGTGAACTCACAGCACAGATCAAGAACAGCAAAACATTTGCAATGCTGTCTGAATGTACTCAGAATATTTGATGACTACATTTGAAGGGTGCATTAGCAAACCAAATTAGGTTTGTGGATAAATTGCTCAGCAAAAAATACACTCAGAGCTAGAATATGTACGTATATATCTATGTGTATATATATGTATCTCAGGTTGATATATTACAAAGTGAAATATGAAATGTATCCGTCTGTATTTTTAGCTACTAGTGAGAGGCCAGAAGTTCACCTGGTATTTCTGAATAGCATATTCAAATGCTTTATTTTAAAGACAGGGAGACATTACACCAGTAAGTCAAATCTTAAAGGCAGTTTATGCTGCCTCAACACTTTTCCAGTTTTGGTGCCCAGATCTCTAGCAAGGCTGCTGCTGAACACCTTCCCCTGGATATGAGTCTCCATAGCATGGTAAGCTGCTGTCCCCCTGTCATTTTTACTGCAGCTGTTTTAACTCAGTTCGAGTTTTACCCTTGGGCCAAAATCTGAATGGAAGGTAGGTTTTGCAGGAGTAGGTGAGAACAAGCCATCATTGGCATAGGGTCAGCATAGGGGGTAACAACAGTTTGGGAGGAGGGACAGCCCCTCCACACCACAGAACCGGCAGGTTTGCATGGCCCTGTTGCACCCATCCAACCAGCCATGCTGCGCAGCTCACCACCAGCCTTGACACCCAATTCCTCACCAAGCGAAGCCATTCTCCTGAACACTATGTGCTGTGAGGCCTCTCCCGTGGTTCATTGTAGCTGAAGCAGTATGTGTAGAGAGACCTGGGGAAAGGGTACGAGCTGAGGGTTGGCAAGCCCAGTCTGATCCTGGTTCTGCAATCAGCCACTTTGAGCACCTTCCACTTTCTGTTTTCAGTTTATCCCTCCTATGACATGAGGTTGTTATTTTATATATTTGCAACATGGAATTAAAAAATATTCCTTTACCCTCTGTCACTTTGACTTCTGTATCCATGCTCTGCTAGGTCTGAACTGCGATTTGCTTCTTGTGGTATAGCTTTTGGCTGCAATGATTTGTTTGATGACAATATCTGCCACATGTTTCACTGGTATAAGCTGTCATTTTCTGGGTTGCTCACCAGAACTAAGATTGGCTTATTCTTCCAGTTGATTTGTTGATTGGTATCCTCTAAGTTTTCACAAATCATTTTAACATTTTTGGAGAGGACTATCTGCTCCAGTGGTCAGGAGGGTCAGAGCTATCAAATCCAAGAAGCCTGATCTTTCAAAGAAGTCCTATGCCTGGATCACAGCCTATGGTTACATTCTCTGGGCTCTGAAAGAAGACGGGCAAGACTCATGCCTTTTGGGGCTCCTTTCTACTGTTTCTAACCCTCTTAACTATCAGAAAGTGTTCTGAAAAGATCTCCTATTTCTTCTTACTCTTAGAATAATACTCTCAGTATTATTTTTTGCAAACAAATACATTGCAATTTGACTTAATGCCCCTATTTTGGATGCTGAGGGGTCATATTTCTCTTTTCTAAATCTGTCTTCATTATACATGACCCTCAGACCATAGCCTATATTGAAAGTCATCTGAATTTAGTCAAGCCTGTCCCCCTCTGAGTTTCTAAAAGTCCATTATAGGATTTGGTGGCTACAATGACTTTGCCTTTCTTTCATACCTTGCACTTGCAGTCACTCTTCCAAAGACCTCCAAAGACCACTGTGGCACAAAACAGAGGAATTGGGAACAGAAATAATTTCTTTTTTGCATGCTCACTCCAAAGGGGGGAGTTTAAAAAAAAAAAAAAAAAAAAAAAGAATAGAGGTATTAAGAGGCAAATAAGGTGGACAGATTGGAGGATTTGCTGGGTCCCTCAGTCTCTGGGGCACTGCATGGGGAAAATGTGGGACCAGATGCCGGGACTGGTTAACAATGAATTCAAAAGAGTTAAGTAGTCCAAGAAGCATATGAAGAGAAAGTGGAGCTGAGACCTGGGGCTGGAGGACCATGGAATCTAAGACAAGGTATCCAGAGGAGGGACAGGAATGAGCAGGTAAGAGGAGGAAAAGGCATCGCATGGTGACTGGTGGTGGGGACTGGTGGTAGGACAGGAGACAGGGGCAGTGCTGGGCAATCAAGGGCTAGCTCAAATCTAGGGCACACAAACCAGAGCTAAATCCCAGACTCCCCAACTATTGCTGTGGCAACCTGCCAAGAGCAGGGCAGTTGAAGTAGTGAACTGCACTTCTGTCCTTTGATCATGAATTAAAGCTAAATCCAAAGTTTATCTAGCGCTTGGCCTTTAGCCATTCAAACAAACACAGGGAGAAGTGACTGGATGATTGCAACATGAAAGCAAAGGTACAGGCTGAAGGTCAGGCCCAGATGCAGCCCTCAGCTGGAAGGCTTGAGGAGCTCCTCCTTTACCCCAGCTTCACCCAGTAATCCCCTTCGCATGACGCAGGAAACCCCTCTTAGCTTGCCTAATGTTTATGATCAGCTATCAGCTTTTTCCAGGCCTGCTAGCCTTGGTGGCTGAGTGTTACTTGGACCAGAGCTTAAGTTTTTTGCATTTGAAGGTCACTGGAGAGCTGTGCCCTCTATCAGCATCAGAGGAGGCCTGGCATGTGCTGCTGCCCTGTCCCTTCTTATACTGGCAGCCGGCACCTGGGAGGCAACCTAGCAAATTGTCACATCCTCCATTAGCATGGTTGAAAAGGCAGAAATTCTTCTGCCCAATGTGCTCTCTATGGTCTTGATTTTTAAGGCCTTTTAAATTACAAAAATAGTGTTCTAAGAGTATTGAAGATCCCAAAGTCAAGCTCTTACAAACTGGGAAAAGCCAGAACTAAGGTGACATGTCACACCTGAATTATGAAGGATACTTTAGTCATTGCACAGGTTGCAATGCATACAGTGAGTAAGACCAGGTGGGGCACAGTTGTCTCTTACAGCTGACACCTTTCAAAATTAGGTGCTATTCCTGCCCTCATCACCCAGCTCCTGTGGGACCAGAGGCAAGACATTTAGGCATCTCAGAACTGGCTGCTGGTTGTTCCTCCTAAGCCTCGGTGCTACAGGTGCCATCAGTGGGATCTGCACATATGGTGTGCTCCAAAGACTCAGACTATCAAAACGGTTCCCAGAAATTAATAACTACTTTTTTACTTGACATTCTGACCTGGCGTCTGCATCTGTTAAAAGGGGAAAGATGTGCTCAGGGAATGAATGTTTGTAAAACACTGGGTCAGCTGAGTGATGAGGACTGTAGGACAATCCTTGAAGTTTTAAACAGTCTGCAGAGCACCATCATACAATGAAAAGAAAGTATAGCTCTGGGAAGCTGCTCAGTGTGAGAAGGAAGGGGTTCAGTGGAGGAAGCATCACACGTGATCATTCAGTAGAGTACATGAGCGTATGCACAAGGAAAACACATGAAGGTTGTACTTGCAATTCTTGTGTTCCTGAGCATGGAGGACTTAGGGTTGTGATCTTTGAGCAGCGTTTTTTTATCTATTGTGGAGGCTAAATTAGAGCTTGTTGGCTTGAGTGGGAGACTCTCCAGGGACTCCAGCAGATTTTGGATGAAGCCCATTTTATTTCATTTTGTAAAATAATTGATCCTAATCCTGCTGGACTTCCTCTTATTGTGGTCTTTTCCTCTTTTAAGCACTTTATTTCTCTCTGAGCTATTTATAATTCTTTCACAGAACTTCGGCAACATAATGAACAAAGCTATGTAAGATTTGGAGTGAGGAAGCATCACCAATCTTGCCTCTGCTGGAGTAAGCTGAGGATTTTGGTATGTAAGTAAATTTATTATCTGCTTTGAGTTCAGGAGCTGCCTTACAGACATTTATCAAGGAAACAACTCAGCCATGGCTGTTCAGATCTTCAAACTGAGCAAGGGTAACATGTAGTCTGTTTGGACATTTGTTGCTGAAGTTAGTCGGGCTTTCTTGTTGCTGAAATCAGAAGAGGTTTGTTGCATCATAGTATTCCTGGCACTGCATGGGGTTCAACGGAAGACTTTATAAGCATGCTGCAGGGAATCGGTATAGACAAAACATCTTGTTTCAGACTGTGCACAGATAAGATTAAGCCTTAAATATAATGCAAACCCTTTGTCATGCAAAGCCAGATCCTGATGGTGTAGATGTTAATCCATGGCATAAATCAAGGTAGCACCATCTTCTTGAGATCTTCCATTTTCTGCTGCCTGAGGATATGACTCACTATTAATGAGATGGGTATAAGCTCTGTTAAGTTTAAGAGGGTTTTCCTAGGTAAGAGAAGCATGAAGTGCAAGGCCAGAAATGTGGTCCAGTGTGCAGTGAACTTTACATGGAGAGGGCTCAAGCCTCCTGAAGGAAGAAAACAAGAGCAAAAGCAGAGGAAAGGAGGAGAAGAGAAAACCTGCTGCTGGAATGGACCCAAAGCTACAATAAGCTATTTTGAATCAAGTATGTTGTACAATGTCAGAGTCAAGCTTAAATATGTCCCTCTAAAGCAGAATATGATAAGATGCTGCAACATATACATGATAGAGAGTTTTGTGAATGTCATGCGGTTTTAAAAAGTCAAGAGAGAGTTGTTTTCTTTCAACTGATTAGGCCCACTTTTGCTCAAGTAAAGATTTTCTTGCTAGGCAACTTTTGAGATGGACAGCATCTCTCAAGTGTCTGACAGCCATGTACAACACTTCCCAGCAGGTTTGTTATAGAGATCACAGCAGCAGCACATTATCATCAATTGCCACGCACAAACTATACCCATTCAACAAACATTTAAGGAGACATGACTCCTTAGGAAGATTTAGTTATGTTTAACATCTGTTCTGGGACATCTTCACGTACCACTCTACCATGCTCTTCATAAATATGTGTTCATTTCAAACAAATCTGGTCGATAAAAAATTCTGATATATCATTTGTGTAAGAGACAGCACAATGTTCAACATATCATGTATTATACAAACACCAGTAAGGTTCAGCTGTAAAAATTCATGTAAACTGATCTTTGCAGTCCTCAGGAATTAATTTTTGTTGATGACCACATAGTCACAGATAGACTGTATCAGCCTTTCTAAGACTAATACTTGCTTTGGAAAGGCCAGTGGATTTCACAGGGGTGGAACACAGTCACACAGAAAGGGCAAACCAATGATTTCCTTTTCCAAATATCAACTCTTTGATGTGCGAGCTAAATGTCCATTGCACAGTGTGTGTCTTCCAGCAGGTAAGGACTGCTGGATCACACTAGGTCCTGCATACATCTTTGCTGAACATCCAGTTATGAGAAACTAAGCCTTAGACAGAGTTTTTCCTGGAATACATGGTGTTGCCCTCATGTTGGTGCTGTCAAACTTATCTGGAGCAAATAGCATTACAAACTTGTGCAAGAGGCCTTAGGTAATCACCTAAGGGATGGGGCATTTGGCGTGTTTTGTCTGCAAACAGAAGGGAGCATAATGATTAATCTCAGCTTTGCATTACGGTTTAAATTGCACTAAAAGTCTGGTGAAGAGCATCCTTTCAGTCAGAGTTCTGTTTGCTCTTCTCCTGAAGATGATGTCTATGAGGATTCTCTGTGTGTTCCTGTGCCTCAACTTAGCCTGGGTATGAGTTTGCTTACTTGATTCTCTTCATATCTTTCTGTTTTGAAGAGTGAGCATTTATTTGATGTTCGTTCATTAGATAGATACATTTAGACTGTCACCTAGCTCATAAAACTGGATGCATACACATATGCACAAGCTTACTGTAACCACTTCACTGCTGGACTTTCATGGGTAGTTCCTGAGTATCCAGCTCTAGTTTTGCTTGACTTGGTGTTGCTGTATCTGCCTGGCTTCAGGAGCAGCAAAGCAGATGCATTAACATAAATTCATAGATTCATAGATGATGCTGTAAGTCTTAAACCTAACTGACTGGATGCTAGTGGCTCCAGCCAGTCAGGAATTTTCACATTTATTAGGGTGAATTCTACTCTCTTTTGGATGGTACTTCAGCAAGATTTTCCACCTATAAATGGCGCACACTACCTTTATTATAAAATATACACTAAAACCCAAAGATTCCTGTGGCAGCAGCATCAAGTTGAACTAGAGCTAAGAATAATTTTTTCAGATAATGGAAGAGATGATAGTTTTGATTTTCAGCTATGATAACATAACCTTGCTGTTTTCTCATTGAGGTCTCAGGCCATAATCTTGTGTTAGATTCTTTATGTTTCTTTTTGTGACTGTTTTTTGAAGAATGTGCATGTTTTAACAAATGACAGAAATTACAGGAAGCAGATGTGACAAAAACAGAAGCAGTTGTATTGGAGCTGTCAATGATGGAAGGGCACAGACCACCTAAAAGGAAAGTTTTTATTACTTTTAAGAGGCACTTGGGCCAGATAATACTCAGTATGAATCAAACCAACATATTTTAATAATGACATTCCACTTCCCCAGGGCTGAGGTTCTGGCCCTGGAGGGTAGAATAAGGAAAACTTTCTCTGCCTCAGAATCAATCATTAATCATAATAAGAATTAATCATTAATTTTTTCAAGCATTAATTATGCTACTTGAAAAGAACATACAGTGTGCAGAGGAGTCCAGTCAGACCTAATTACGTCTCAAGCCCTAAAACAGGGCTTTCTTTTATGAAAAAAGAATTATTTTCCAGTCTTTTAGTGAGCAATAGCACAGTAAGAATCCTTTTAGTATTTTAGCTTAGAATTAACTTGTATATATGCACTTTTGCTTCTCAGGTCTGAAGAAAATCTCGGTACATTTATTTCTCTTCTTTCCATTAGCACAGTGAAATCCAACCAGCACTGACATGATTATTTTTATGATGATGTTATTAGCTTTCTTGCTCTTTATGCCAGGCAAAACAGTGCTATAATCTCATGTTAGCAACTGTGATTAAAATCAGAAACACTAACGGGAAAACTCTCTTCATATGTATCTTCAAGCCAGCCTTATGTAGACTGTAGGTGGTAGAATAAAAAAAGAAATTTAGGAATATTGCAGCAAATGAGATAGAACATGGGATTTTTTAAGTATTTGCTTGAACCTAATCAGTTTCAATTTAATTTCAAGTTAGTTTTATATTTACACACAGAATACAAGATTTCTGCAGAATGATATTATCATAATATACCCTGAGCATCACCAGCTCCCTACATAGCAGCATTAATTTTAAGAGATGAAAAGCTTTATTCCAACAAAGCAAACAAAATCATATCTTACAAAAAACGTCAGGACTAAAATCCTTGCACTGTTCGGTGAGATGCTTTCCAGATGCTGTAATTTCCACACATCAGCTATACTACTGGGTGTTTGAGGATGTCAGCATTATGTTTCTTGTGTCTTGACAGGTGTTTAGTTAATCTCGGTTTCGCTTTTACCCCTTTTTCTCCTGGCAGGCACAAGATGGAGAGAGTACCTTTGAAAAAGAGGGTGCAGGAGTGCGTGGTCCCAGGATTGTGGAGCACATGTCCCAGTCCACCTGCCAGTATGAGAAGAACTGGCCCATCTGTGCGGATGATGACTGGGTGAGCAATGAGCTCTGGGGCGAGACCGGTGCCCATCAGTAGGGTGTTCATGGACCTCAGCTGGACTGCTATGACAGGCACCATGCAGCCACCACACCATTGGCCTTTAGGTCTGGGGGAGGACAGGTAACGCTTCACATCAGGGCAGCCTGGAGAGGTGTCCTGCAGGAAAGAAAGAATGAAAAATATCAGGAGAAAGAAAAAGGGAGAAGGGAAGGTTGCAGGGGTGCCAAATCAGAAGAGAAAGTGAGTCTGGAAAAGAAAGGTGAAATAAAAGAAGGCTATTCCTAGGGAAAAAAAAAAAAAAATTCTTTTCAGAATTTTGATATTGCCACTTTTGAAGTCTGTAAGAGAAAAACACCAGAAATAAAGATGTACAACAAAGAAAAGAAATAGCTAGAAATAACTTCCATTTCACTAGATACTTTTTAGGAAGTCTGATGACAAAATGTTCAGTAAAAGATTTGTAATGATTGACTGGATGTCTTTGTGTATAATCTGTTAATTTGTCTTTCTCTTACCTTTTGCATCTTAGCCCATCTCTATGCTACATTTATCTGATGAAATCTTGGCAGGAAAACTTTGCTTAAATAAGTTGCCTTCTGAAATCCTTGTTCAGACTGGACAACAGACTTCCCCTTACAGCAGCCCTTTGGGAAATATATCTATGTTTATATCTTATTTCACCCCTGAGGGACAGAGGAGAGGTAAAATTAAGGGTTTAGTTGTTCCTAGCCTCCCCCCCATCCCTTATGGCAGGTTTCTGAGAATATGCTTCACTGATTCCATCTCACCAGTGTCAGAGGTGTAGGAGGTAAAGGATCATCCCCCAGGTGACTTGCTCTAAGTCACACAACCTCTTGGCAAAGGTGTCAGATGAATAGGACAGGACATCTGAAGAGAACTAACAGAATTTTGCCTTCTTTATTTTTTTTTTTAATATGTGTTTTCAGTGTTGGCCAAAAGTCTGCAAACATGATGTTAAAAAAAAGGTTTACTCATGAAGATTTTAACACAATTATTTTCCTCTTCCAATCTTAGGGTACAAAATGTCCATCAGGCTGCAGAATGCAAGGACTGATTGATGAAACAGACCAGGATTATAGTCACAGAATAGACAAAATCAAAAAGCTGCTTGCAGAAAATCAAAACAACTATAAAAAATCCAATCAGTTAGTTATGGAAACAATAAATGTGCTAAAACCAAACCTGGACAGTGCTCAGCGTGAGTATCTCTCACACAGTTTTATTATCCATTGCTGAATTACTCCTTTTCTTTTTGCATAAGCAAAATGTATGCTGCACTGGACCTTATTATCAAGACCCAGAATAAATATAGTAATACAAGACTCTGAACTGCTAACTAGTAAAAACTAATGTAATTTTTACTATGATAAATATGTTCTTAATTGCATGCTTTAACTGCATATTTTAAACTATGCTAAAATCACACATGCATAGCTGACTGTGACACATTTTTATTTCAGAGACAGATGAGACTTATGGTCACGTGTCAGGAGAACTGAGGCGGAGAATTATGACATTAAAGCAGAGAGTTATCACTCAAGTGAACAGAATTAAAGCTCTGCAGAGTAGCATCCAGGAACAGGTGACGGAGATGAAGCGCTTGGAGGTAGGCAGCTGCTACATAATTTCCATTCTTTCCAGGGCTTAGCTACAGAAAGAGGGTCTAACCATTATACTGTACATGGCAAGCAGTACTTCTTCTGGAAAGAAAACATGATGCAACTCTCAGAGGATATAACCTGCTGGGGCAAACCCCCAAATGAGATGCTTTCTGGGCATGTTTTTCTTCTCCTGCTCTGTGGGACCTGGCATGAGCTCAGGAGGACTCCAGGTCCTATCTGCCGCTTCTGCTCTCAGACAGGCAGCAAGGATGTTAAAGCTGCTGATAACTGGCTCTGTATGAGGTGCTTCTCCTCCTGTAAGGAGTTGCTGAGCAGTTAGGGCAAGGGGGATGTGCCCTGTCCTTCCCCAGTGCCGCCACCACTGCCCACAGCCAGTGCTGGCATTAGAGCCCGTGTTCCCAGGTTGCAGCTGGTTCCTCTGATGGTAATGCAAGGAAAAAGTCATGGCACAAACAGTGGTTTTGCTCAAAAGCCCATTTTCATCCCTGGATCTGAGATTAGGCTTTTGGATCATTTGGGAAAACAGTGGTATGCCCAGGATGGCAGGCCCCACAGCAGGGCCGTGACAGTCTCTGGAATAAGTTCAGTATCTTCCCCTCTCCTTGCAGGACCCCGGTCCCCAGGGAGTATGCCCAGCTCTGTAGCATGCCTGCCAAACCCAGGAAGACATCCCTATGCCCCGAGAATCAAGGGAGCAGGGATTTGGAACATGCTACAGCATATGTCTCCATGGAGCTTGTGTGCTGTTGCATGTGTTGTATTTCCACTGTACCAGGGAGGTACCAAGGAGCTCCCACCTTTCTCCAGTCCAGTTAAAGGATACACTTGCTTGAGAAGGTCAGGAAAGCTCACTAACCAAATTATTTCTTTCTGTTTATGTAGGTGGACATTGATATTAAGATAAGAGCCTGCAAAGGAACCTGTGCTAAAGGTTTTGATTACCAGGTGGACAAAGAAAGTTATGATAACATCCAGAAGCAACTTACCCAAGCCAGCTCTATCAACTTGCACCCAGAGCTTCAAACAATCACCTTGAGCACACTGAAAATGAGGCCACTTAAGGAGTCGAATGTTCCTGAGCATTTTAAGCATAAGCCTCTGCCAGAAATGCAAGCTCTGAACATAATTAATAACATCAGGCAGATGCAAGTGGTATTAGAAAGATCAGAAACAGACACAAACCCCTCCCGAAGTGACAGCTTCTATCACCTGGCAGAATCGAGGGGGGATGGACCTTCACACAGCACTAAATTAGTCACTCCTACTCATGGGAGAGAAACCCTTAATCTGGGAGATAAAACCTCCTCCACTGTTCGTAGGTGCACCAAAACTACCACCACAAAATTTGTCACTGGCCCTGATGGCCCTAGAGAAGAAGTAGTTGAAAAAGTGGTTTCTTCTGATGGCTCAGACTGCTCCCATTTTCAAGGAGCAGGAAATGTTGGAGGGGAAGGGACCACGTACCATGTTGGTGGGACAGATGGCTTCCACAAGCTAGAGAGGTTATTCCCTGAGCTAGAGTCATTTTTTACCCCTGACTCTCCATCCACTGCTAGTAGGCACTTTGGTGGATCTAGCAGCATTTCCACTAGCAGCCATTTACCTGGCACAGGCAGTAGCCACTTAGGAACTGGAGAATTCAGTCACTCAGGGACTTACGGAGGTAAAGACAAGTTTACAGACTTAGGAGAGGAGGAAGAAGATGACTTTGGAGGACTTCGCCCATCTGTATTCCCATCTGGCAGTGCAAGTCACTCCAAGACTGTAGTGACCAGCTCCTCTTCTAGTTTCAACAAGGGAGGCTCTACTTTCGAAACCAAATCACTAAAGACCCGTGAAATAACTGAGCAGCTAGGTGGGGTGCAACATGATCAGAGTGCAGAGGATACCCCAGACTTTCAGGCACGCAGCTTCAGACGATCAAGAGTGAAGCAAAGGACAGCCAACACTGGGAAAGGTACACAGGCATCACAGAAGTAGTTATTGAGGTGGTGGAGCACAACTCCATCCATAATCAAACTGACACATTGAGTTTAGATACTGCAGTACAACGGTGTGATGATAAAATCCAAGCACTGTGTCTGTTTGTTGCCACCTCAGAAACAAAAAGGAAAAGATTTCATTAATACTTGGGTACTACATAGACAATTCACAATTTAAGTAGTATGTAAAGTTTTCTTTTCTGAATTCTTTTTAATATTGTTTGTCAGTATACCTAGTGTAGTCTAAGACACACTTAACAATTTTCCTCAGAGCTATTGGTACTTGGATTCCTCTGAACCTTTTATTAAATTTTGCTGATAACTCCTGTCAAACCAGATCAACTTTTTTTTTTAGACTGTGATGATATCCGCCAGAAACACACTTTTGGTGCCAAAAGTGGCATTTTCAAAATCAAGCCAGCGGGATCCAATAAGGTTTTGTCAGTTTATTGCGACCAAGAGACCACTTTGGGAGGATGGCTATTGATCCAACAGAGAATGGATGGATCAGTGAATTTTAACCGGACCTGGCAAGACTACAAGAGAGGTTTCGGCAGCGTGGATGGCAGAGGGCAAGGAGAGTTGTGGCTGGGCAATGAAAACATACACTTGCTGACTCAGAATGACACTCTCCTTCGGGTAGAGTTAGAGGACTGGGATGGAAATGCTGTGTATGCAGAGTATACCATACAGGTAGGGTCCGAAGCAGAAGGGTACGCCCTTGCCGTGTCCTCCTACGAGGGGACCGCCGGGGACGCACTGATCACCGGCTGGCTGGAGGAGGGCACTGAATACACGTCCCATGCCCAGATGCAGTTCAGCACCTTCGACCGGGACCAGGACCGCTGGGAGGAGAGCTGCGCGGAGATGTATGGGGGTGGCTGGTGGTACAACAGCTGCCAGGCAGCCAACCTCAATGGCATTTACTACCTGGGGGGCCACTACGATCCCAGGTACAACATTCCTTATGAGATTGAAAACGGCGTGGTCTGGCTGCCATTTAGAGCCTCTGACTATTCCCTCAAAATTGTTAGAATGAAAATTAGGCCCATAGAAACCCTGTAGAAATACAGGCTTTAAATATATATGTTACAACTGCAAGTTGAAAATATTTTATATATATATACATATGTGCATGATCTACATTTACCCTGTGAATCTGAAGGTAACTGGACACATCTGTGGCTTAAAAAATAAACACCGATCAATTATTAACAAAACAGTTCTTTCATCTTATAACTGACAAACCTTTTCAAGGAAATATTGATTTTAAAACTCTTTTTATATAAATTTTGTCTATGTCTTTGACTATGTCTTTGGCAGCTCACACTGTGACTGGAGATAAAAATAATTATAATTTGAATTACTTACTTTGTTTAAGAGCGTGTGGTGGGTTGTCCTT
>JMFS01084834.1:0-12247 GCA_000699545.1 Podiceps cristatus
TCACCCGAGCCGGGACCCTCAACATGGGCCGGGCCCCTCACCCGACCCACCACCTCCCACCCCCCTAAACCCCTCAAACCAGCAGCGTTCAGTGGATGAAACCCAGATCTAAACCCAAGCGGGACTTGGCTGGAGGGAGCCTTGCAGCAGTAAGGCGGTTGTGTTGTGGGAACCCAACTCTCTGTCCTTGCTGGGAAAACCTCTCTGTTGGTGTAAAACATAACAGCCATGACCTTAGCAGTGGCTTTTTGTTGTCTTTAGAGGCATCAGGTTTGCACGCTGCTTGGCAGGACATTGAACGCTGTCGCTGAGCAGCTTTACATCCATTCACAAATAACTACTTCTTGTAGTCGCGAAGCAGTTAATTGTTGAGGCCACAGCCAAATTTCTGCTGAAATCTGATTTTGCATACTCAAAAAGATGTAAGACTGAAGTACTGGGTCAACGATCCTGTTGAACCTTAGCTGTATGCGCCGGGGTCAGCGTGTATTTATAACAGCCACTGTAACAGCCATTTGTGAGGGAGGAAAAGGTTATTTTATCATTTGTGGTCTCTTTGTAAAGGCAGAGTTGAGGTTATCTGGGTGGCTGTGGAGGACAAGATTGTTATGCTTTTACTCTTGTGGTAGTTTTGTTTTGTTTTGTTTTAGTTTTGTGGGATGCAGAGAGGACCTTCACAGCTTGTTTCTTGGTTTCCCACATCTGAATTGTGACATTCTTCAGAGAGATTTGGGTAACTGCAAAGTTAACCCCCATCCTGGGGCAGGTTGTATGGTGAGAATGTAGAAGCTTCCTTTTTAAACAGTTCTGCTCAGTTCCAGGAAATTAAACAGTAAGATACTTGAATCTCAAGGGCAGGAATGTAGTGCTTTGCATGGGAAAATCAGAGAGAGAACTCTCATGAGCAGCGAGGTGAACCTCCCTGGCAGGAACAAGGAGGCTTCTCACCCTGTCGCTGGGAGAGGAGAGTGGCTGCAGTTTGGTGTCAGGTTGTGGTGGGCAAGGCTGATTCTTCAAGTGTCTCATACTACTGTGACAGTGCTGGGGAAAGAGGCTGGTCTGAAACCAGCAGCAGACTGCCAGCGTCTGTCAGACAGAACACATGAGTTCAGGGCCTTCTGGTGGAAAGTGGTGAACAATTTGCATGGATGTTGCCAGATCTCTTACTTGCTTTTGGCTGTGTAGGTACTGATCTCCCAAGGCGGATGTGTCAATACATTGCCCGTTTACTGGGGCTGTGCTGCTAAGAAGCACGATAAAAATACTAAAACCAGCAGGACTTCAAAGCAACCCAAATGCTATATTCATATATATTTTTTATGTGTTGTCTCTCAGAGGGAGGCTATGCAATGGCTCTGCATGCATCAGTGTAACAGCAAGTAGGTCTGTTGCACCTTGATGGAGGAGACAGGGTTTTGACAACCAGAGATGCTATACTAATCCCCAACAGAGAGGGCATTTCAAATGGCTGGAGCACACTCGCTCCCTTCCCTCCCTGCTGCCTTTGAGACATTAATGGACTTCTTGCCTGAAACTAGAGCAGAGAATTTCAGAGAAAACGTCTCTGGACCTCCTGAGATTTTACATAGCTTTCAATGTAATAACATTTACTTTAACAGCACTGCCAACTCTCTAAGGCGAGCATTTTCCACAATTAGTAACTAGTTTTTCAATTCCCCTCCCAGTTTTTGAGAGAGCTGGGAAGGGAGACCATGACAGCAAAATTAAATGGAATAAACACAAAGGGAAAAGTCTATTATGTACTATACAAACTATGTAAACACCCCATAGGAAGATTAGCCTTAACCACTTAAGTCAACAGGCTCTGACCACATGTTTAACCTTGAGCCAGGTCACAGTAAGGACAGTTGGGACATTACGCAATGGATGGAGCTTGTGCAGGTCTGACATTTTGTACTTACTTGCTTACTAAATGTAAGCATTTACTAAACCATCATGTCTTCTGAGTCACATTCAACTACTGATCTTGTCCTCTTTGTACACACTCAGTCAGTTCCCAGATGTATTGCTGTCCTTTCAACCTGTCAAAACCCTGTTCCCTAACCTTGTGTCTGCTATGCCACCCTTTCTGTGCCGTGACCATATCCTGCTTCATCTGGAGTAGGCTTCTGCATGGCTTCTCTCTCTCACTCATCTAAGCCTTTGTTCTACCCATTGTAACCTCTTTACCAATATATGGATCGACCTCTTACACGAGGTTACACCTTTTACATCCTTGCTAGCACAACATTCCGTTGTTTCTTCCTACCCTTCTTCTGCCTCAGCATCTACCTGTCTTTTGTTTGTCTTCTGGTGTCGCCTTTCTGCTTCCCCCCCATTTTGCTGTCTGTGGTAGAGCTTCAGCCAGTCTCTTCAGCTCCCTCCTTTGAAAGAGTTACCTTGCTGTAATTTCCAAATGAGTTCTGGTGGTAGATGCCATTCGTTAATTAGATCTCCCCGTGTCCGTGTTCACTGAAGGCTCCATAGGTCTTTTCTGTTTGGTTGGTCAGGCGGGGAACCTGGAAACAAAATGAAGTTTCATTGTCTGGATTTTATTTCCTTAAAAGCAAAGGGGAAATTTGTCCTGAGGATCTTTTAAAAAAAGGGCTGCTCTCCAGATTTGCACAAGGGACACTAAATCCCCCTTACACAAAATATCCCAAATTGCCTCTGACTTGCAAGGTAGACCTACCAGTGCAACACGGCTGTATGATCAGACACTGCAAGTATAATTATGTCCAATATGAGTAAAATAGATAGATTATACTTCCGTTTCCCAGCATGTTCCCACTTGAGTCAAGCACCACCCATACTGCTGCAGGGTGTTACTTCCAGCCTGTCCCACTCTCTGGTGCGCAGTTCAGTGGGGCAGACAGTACCCAGTGCCCTGCTGCAGTGGAGCCTTCAAGCAGGGGTTCAGCTGACAGATCAGTGCTACTGAAATCAGCTCCAATTTAGCAGGCTCTCCGCTGCATTCCTGAAGCAACCTTTCCACCCCAGTACATCCTCAGCACCCCCACTGATGCTGAATAACAGGCAGAAATGCTTAGGAAAGCTGTATAAGCCTAGTTGACGCAGAGAGAAATTATGTAAGTAGCAGCAGTGTGCAAAACTTCAGGGGAAGTCTCTTCTCTTCAGTGATTGTGTAGGAAGCTAAGAGAAGAGTGTATGGTTTCCTAGGCACAGCTACCCTTATTGCTATTTTAATCTGGTGTTGAACGTCTTTCCAGGGCGAACAGATTACAGGATACACTCGCAGACTGCGGTAATGCTGTCCTTGTGCCTGTGCTTTTCCCTAGCATATTTCTGAAATAGTTTTAACAGTGACTGGTACAGAGCCTTGTGAAAACTGGCCCAGAGATTTAATAGGCAGGAAGAGCTACATTTCTGCCCTCCCTAGACAAACTCCTGACCCAGTTGTCTCTCACCTTATTACATATGGCATCTGCTTCTGAGATCCAATATTATGAATGCATGTGACCAGACAGATTTAACCCTTAATGATTCAGACAAAATAAATGATGCAGTTGTTTGTTTGTTTGAACACCAGGGGCTCTTCTCTTTATTCATTCATGTTACGCTTTGTAATTCAAGTATAAACCAAGGGAGATAATGTAAATTGTGCTCCTTCAATTTGAGTGAGGGGAGTGACTCAGAGCAGGCTCATGCTCTCATCTTTTCATATCTTCTAAATTACATCTTGTATTCACGCAATTAATATTCTGGGTCCTACAGATGGCTCAGAAAGAGAAATGGGACAGTTAGCACACTCTAGGAGGGAGAAAGGATCGTCTGAAGATGGCCAAGGAATTTCAGGATTCCTACCTTTTTCCTGCCAGCAGTTGAAATTGGGAGTGGGGGCAAATTCTGTGCAATTTTGTCTTCTCCTGAAGTTAGTAATTGAAACTCAGAAGACATCTTGTGTGACCGATGTGCTGCAAGATGGTATGAATTCATAGCCTTTTCTTTAGTGCTGTGGCATTCAGGTGCCTTTTGAATGTTAATTTAGTATCTTCAGTCATCATAGAAACTGAAAAGGAGAACAGAAGGAAATTAAGGAACATGTCCAAGGCTAACCACAAAATCAATATCAAAACAAACTAGTAACTGTGGCTGCTTGTCCCAATGCTTTACTTGTCTAATGCCTTAACAGCAGCTTAGTGTTTTCTCCTTAAGGGTATTCACAGCCATCAAATTGCTCCTTTAAATTAGTTTTAGTGTGTGCAGTATTACTTTTCCAGACATGCACTTACACATACCTATCAATCTATATAACTTGTAACATCATAATATTGCAGAGAAAATCAAAGTTTTAAAGAAACATTTAGAAGCCTGGCAAATAACAAACCACTTCTTTTATGTCTTCCGATTGACCATTGATTCATCTGACTGCGTTACTAAATGTTTTGTGAGAGCAGATTGTTGACAGCACTTTGGAGTTAGAAATGGCCTTCCATTTATAGTTGCCACTTCTGGCTGAAATGGGAATGCTGTAATTGTCTTTTTTGCTCAGCACGGAAGGGATTTCTCTCACCTCTGCTAAGGTGAATTAATGCAAAACAAATATCCTTTCCTGCAATACATTTCTAGTCTTCTGTTCAGCTGTAACCTTTAATACCTGTTATGTTGACTCCTAGGGCTCTTGTATCAGGAATATCGAGATAAATCTACACGCCAGGAGATTGAAACCAGACGACTGCAGGATTCACAGACAAACCCTGAGGAGAGTTCACCCAGTGAGGAAACCCCATCTGAAGCAGAACCTACAAGTACAACTGAAAGCAAAGCTCCACCACAAATCAGTTTGCTGAGGAACTCCAACTCCAGGTTCAACTTGTGGCAGGATCTTCCTGAAATCCGGAGCAGCGGGGTCCTCAGCATCCTCCAGCCAGATGAGATCAAGCTGCAGGAGGTAATGGAGGAAGGTGTAGTGTTTCTCAACTGGGTTGCTGCTTAAAAGAGAGAGAATTAATTAAATCAAATGATCAAAATTTTAAAATTAAAAGCTTCATAGCAGTCACAGACAAGCCTTGCCCTGCTCTGTGTTGCACTGGCTAGCACCACTATTTTTTTTGAAACTACAGATGTTGTTCTATATGCTATTGCTGCTGGACATTTCTGTAGCAAAAAAAAAAAAACAACCTTTTCCATTTTCTGATTCTGTGTTAAGAGAAATTTACAAAGGAAGGGAGGGATAAGGAAGAGGCTCTTGCAACAGATTTTGGTTCCCAGTGCATATTAATACTCTTCTGAAGTCACTAGCAGGATTCATACTTTCCACCAGAAATCTTAAAAGAATCCAGCTGTTAACTGTATTGTTTTAAATATGATGGCATTAACAGAAAGGGAAGAGATAGAAATTGATAAGCTTATTTTTCATAGAATAGTTTGGGTTGGAATGGACCTTTAAAGGCCACCTAGTCCAACCTCCCTATAGTGCACAGGGACATCTTCAATTAGATCAGGTTGCTCAGAGCCCCATCCAGCTTGACCTTGAATGTTTCCAGGGATGGAGCATCTGCCACTTCTCTGGGCAACCTACTCCAGTGTTTCACCACCCTCATTGTAAAACATTTCTTCCTTATATTCAGTCTGAATCTCCTCTCTTTTAGTTTAAAACCATCACCCCTTGTCCTATCGCAACAGGCCCTGCTAAAAAGTTTGTCCCCATCTTTCTTACAAGCACTCTAGGCTGCTAGAAGGACTCCCCAGAGCTCTCCCCAGAGCCTTCTCTTCTCCAGGCTGAACACCCCTAACTCTCTCAGCCTGTCTTCACAGCAGAGGTGCTCCAGCCTTCTGACCATGTTTGTGGCCTCGTCTGGACCTGCTCCAACAGGTCCATGTCTCTCCTGTGCTGAGGCCCCAGAGCTGGAGGCAGCACTGCAGGGGGGTCTCCCCAGAGTGGAGCAGAGGGGCAGAATCCCCTCCCTCGACCTGCTGGCCTCACTGCTGGGCATGCAGCCCAGGAGACGGTTGGCCTGTTGGGCTGTGAGTGCACATTGCCGGCTCATGTCCAGCTTCTCACCCACCAACACCCCCAGGTCCTTCTCAGCAGGGCTGCCCTTGATCCCTTCCACCCCCCAGCCTGTGTTGATACCAGGCTGTCTGTCCCTGCACAGGTTGTCCCAACTCAGGTGCAGGACCTCACACTTGGCTGTGTTGAACCTCATGAAGCTCACATGGACCCACTTTTTAAGTGTTGTTACTTGGAGTCTTATGCAAAACAGTAAAAAATAATGATGGGTATATTTGCATTTTAGCCATACAGTGCAGTGACATCACTGTTTAAGAGTCATACTCACTCTGTTAATTTATAGGGCTGCATCAAACAGTGAAAGGGTGAGGGTAGCAGCCACAATTATGGAAAACATCAGTCACACAACAATTTACAACTGGTTGCTATTTTGGATAGCATGGGGAGCATGAGTGCTCTTTGTCAATGCATTGCACTGCATTCATAGCCAGCAGTGGAGACGAACAAGCCTTGTTTAGTGTGCAGTACGCGTTGTAATACAAGTGGACCTTCAAAGGCTCAGTCCTGTGAGTCCTACTGTACTCCTGTGCTAGGGTCGCTTCTGGTGAAACCACTGTGGCAGTGTTTCTGTTCAGCCCTGGCTCATGAGATTGTACCCAAAGTGCTGAAGAACATCTCAGGGTGTGGGCAGCTCCCCCTAAGTTTACTTGGATTTGCACAATCAACATTTATGAATCCCTTGTGTTTACAGAGCTGCCCTAGTCCTGGCCAAGGCTGTAACTTTCACTGGGAAGGCTCAGCTTGTGAACTGCAGGGGTGTGATGGGCAGGGCTGCATTACTTACGCCCTCAGTGGAAGGAAACAGTGTTTACAGGCGGTAACTTGGGCTGGTAGCACAGGCTGTTAGTGTGTCAGGGTTATGGCTGAAGGTGACTGAAATGATTTGTTGCTTTTCCATGTTCTTCTCCCGTGCTGGTTATTTCCATATCAGATTTGTTCTGTTAACCTGGCAAAACACGGTACTTCTAACTGCCAGCATTACAAACACAATCTGGCATCGGAAAAATTACACGTTTTTCTTCTTCTTTCTGCTTCAAAATGAGTCTTTTACAGAGGAACATTTGCTTAAAAGTTTGCATTATAGATTTCAAAACCTGCCATTTCTGTTGAGTTATGGTCATTACTTGTAGGTGTTTCAAAGAAAAAAAATCTCTGTGCTGCTAAGCCTCAACATTAAGTGTGCTGAATTTTCTTCTCTCTGCTTAAATAACAACAGAAATAAAGCAGATGGGGATGGGACAGTGCTGCCTTAAAGAAGTGCTGTGCTTTCCCTTGATGTTAGTTTATCAGAGCTGAAATTTTCTTCCTGTTTGTTTTGGGATTAGCACAGTAAGAGGTTATAAAATTGCTCAAACCCAGAAAGCTGTGAAATTGGGTGAACATTGAGTAGATAAAGTGGAGAATTTGCTTTGTGAGGAGAGCCAAGGACAGAAAACAAGGAGGGCTGGAGAAATCACCAAGGCCATTAAAGAGATGATGTTGAATTCAGCCTTGCTGTAAGCAAGCACTGCTTGCTCCTGCATTGCCAGAACTGTACTCGCATTGGATAGGAATTGGGAGTGCGAGCTGTACATGAGAGCTTGATCAAGTGAATGTACGGTGTTCAGCTTCATGAAGGAGGATTGGAGGAATTTACCTGAAGTACGGGGCAGCAGAAATTCTGGAGTAAACGTCATAAAGACAAAATCATACCTTTCTGACCCATTTTATCTTCAAAGCTGTGGTAAACACGAGGACTAGAAGAGCTTCCAGCTCTTCAGCCAGGGAAGGTAGAAAAAGAGTATTATTTAGACTGCAGGGAGGCATACCAGTAGACAGAAAGAAAGTTGAAGCAAACACACCCGTTCACAGCTGAGGAACACCACCATAGCTGTGATGGAGCAGGGCTTAAAGTCAGAGACAAAGTTGCTCATCTGCAGTAATCTGCAAAATGAAAGAAACGCGGACAAGAAGAGGAATCTGGTGTTTGTTACTGGCGATGTTGGAAAATGACTAAGCAGTTATCAATACAACATAAACAAGACACAGGTGTTTTTCAAGCATCAAAACAAGAAGCTTGACTGGAAGAGCAACGGATGCTTGAAAAGTGTCATGGAAGGCAATTTGTCATAGTCCCCATTGGAACAAATGAGCCAGAAAATGGAGTTTCAAGAAGAGTTGAAGAAACAAACAAACCAACCAACCAACCCCAAAAAAACCAAAACACAAAAAACCACACCCACTCCCCAGCAACTGAGAAAAAAAAAATAAAAAATGTTGCAGCGTGGCCCATTAGCCCCAGGAACTCAAACAGAATTCAGACAGCCATGGCCCCTGCCACAGCAGCCTTTTTCATCTGAAGCAAATGTGAGAGTAGCAAGATGTAAAACAACAACTGGAAGTGTCACAAAAAATGTGGGTGCAAATGCAGAAAAGGAAGAAGAAAAGAAAAGGCAGAAGATATGTCACAGACCACAGAGGTCAGGGAAAGACGAAAATTATGTGCTAGTGGAATAATTATTAGAAATTACTAAGTCATTGATGGGGTAATTTTAATTATCCAGACATCTGTTGAGCATCAAACACAGCAAAACATGAATCATTGAGGGCTTTCTTTTAACTATATAGAAAATATAATGATCCAAAAAGAACAA
This sequence comes from Podiceps cristatus, assembly GCA_000699545.1. Lineage (NCBI taxonomy): Eukaryota > Metazoa > Chordata > Aves > Podicipediformes > Podicipedidae > Podiceps > Podiceps cristatus. The sequence continues at coordinate 8,668 of JMFS01084834.1, forward strand.
GACAAATGCTGTTTGGGTTCTGACAGTCAACATGGAGGAAATGAGAGGCAATGTGTATGTAGGAGGACGAACAAGTGACTAGAGAGAAAACAGGCTTCCTGCACTACATGTGATTTGGGTTAAAACAAATTCTGACACCAAGGTACTATGCTCTGAAGAGGTAGTGATCCAGAGATTAGAAGAAACAACATTTAATCAGTGAAACTTCTTTCAGCATGAACCTTAAAGTGGATATTGGTATGGCCTTTTTGTGGAGTGGCTCCAGTTACTCCTCTTTCCCAGTTCAGTTCTCTACCTTTCAGTTTTTCCTTGTTTTATTTACTGTATAGTTTCTTCATTTTGTCCTTTTCTGCTTGCTAACTGTATTCCTGCATGGCCTTCATCTACATTTTAGGAGATTCTGAGCTGAGATTTTAGGAGATTTCTCGCCTAAAATAATTTACTATTAAAAATAGTCTAGCAAAGTATTCTCAGTCTTTGAGCTAACTATTTTTGCTGAGATAGATGAGCTTTGATAAAGTTTTTGCCATGGATTATTTGGATTCAGGTCACTTTGGTGTTAGAAAAAGGGGCAGAGACAGACTAATCTGCACCAGGTGTTATGGTGTGAATTTTTATCAGAGAACTGCTGCTCTGAAAATTTTCTTTGCTCAAGCAAAAGAGAGTCTTGAACCTGGTTGTGCGCACTGGTGACACGGCCTCTCTGTGGAAGAGTGCATTTGACAGGTAGGCAGCCTTTCTTTCTTGTTCCATTTTCACAAAAATATCCAAATAAGATTTAATTGCCTTTCCTTCTTTGAGCAAACCTTACATTTCAAACCTCTAAATTTCCTGTACAAATAAAATATCCTATTGTCTCAATAGGAATTTAACCTGTAGGATTACTTACTCTTGTCTTTGGTGACTCTTAATTTTTCTGCCTTTTTTATCTTCTACATTTCTTCCTCCTTAGGCTTCACTTCTCTTTTCCTTTCTCCGTCTCTCTGCCAAAATGAAAGGAAATGAAATGAAAACAATTAGTATAGCTTTTACATGCTTATGAGATTTGAGATTTCATGAAGTTAATGACCCTGAGGACTGATGGAACAGTGTTGGTCATGTTTCCAAGAGATAGTTTCAGACTATTTGTAGACTCAGGAAGATAGTATTACATCAATTGACATTCAGTTCAGATTTTTTCCTAGTTATTTTTGCAATTCTGAGACCAGAAGCTCGTGCCTTTTTTTTTTTTTTTCCTAGTGACTGCTTAGAGCTAGCAAAGTTCAGTTATTCCACAGAGATCGCATTATCACATCAGATGGTTGGATGTTTGGTGCCAGTTTAGGAGGTTTGCAGCTCATACTTACCATTCAAAATGGAAACAGCGGTCTGGGCTGCTTGAAGTAGGTTCTTTGGATCTGCAGAGGACCAGCTGGATCTCCACATAAATTGAGAAACTCGTGCCTTACACATGCTGTGAACACTTCCAGAAGCTTGTCACTATCAGTGGAGATGTTCTTTACTTTCCTGGCATCTCCTTTAAATCAGAACCCTGTGCATTGATATTTTCACTATGGATTTCATTATTTCTTTGGTATGGCTTACACTCTGCACATGCCCATGGAGGTCAAGAACCCCTCACTATGGTGAACAGCAAACAAACGCAAATTAATTGCTCCAAACATAAGCAGAGGACCTTCTCCAGATCAGGAAGCACCCTTCTAGATTAGGCAAGTTGTCAGTGTTTAAAGGCTGTGGTAGAGTGGCAGGTCTTGATCTTGGCTGTCATGGCCATCCTGCAATCAACCTGGCAGAAAAAAATATCCTGGCTTGGAGCGTCTGGAAGGCTGCAGTGCAAAATGATGGTGGTATTAATCCTCAGGGTATCTGGAAGGGACAGGCCACCCCAGCATGTCTTCTCTGAGTCTTTGTTGTATCTTTACCTATTTCCTCATCTCCTCATTTACCAAATAAAAAGCCACAGTGAAAGCTGTTAAGAGATGCATTTAGGAAGTAGCCAGTCATGCAGAGAGAGGTTCTCCCTCAGTTTCACCAGGTGCCCTGGGGAAGCTGTTGGGAGAAGCCAAGCTGATACTCCTCCACTTTTCTCATAAAATGTCTTATTCCTTAAACACCAGCTGTTCCACATACACTGACCAAGTGTGTTCATTCCTGCCCACACCCTTTGCTCTGTCTCCCTTCTGGGGGCTGTGCAGGCATGACCTCTTTCTCTGGTGCAGGAAAGGCCCACCTGTTTGACTTAACTGCCTGCTGGGAATATTGCCTAGGCTACCAACCTCGCAAAGAGCTGAAATGTCACTTCAACTGATACTTTAGGAGCTCTGGATTGAGTAACAGTGCCTCCTTGCTGTGCCCATCCTCCCAGATCTTGGACTACAGCAGTGTCAGGAATATAACCCAGGTCTCTGTACTTCACATTCTTCTGCAAGGCATAGCGATATTCCAGAAAAAGGCCAAAAACTGATCAGCAGAGAATATCAACCCAAAAAAAGAATAACCAAGCCACAAGACAGACCCCCAGCTAATTTGGAAGATATATTTCCATATGCACAGCACAAAAAATACGGCATGTACCTGCTGCTACGTTGAATCTTCTTGACTCTAGCTGGGCCCCTGCAGCCTGGGCTTGCGCCCACACTGCTGGGCCAGCTCCCACCCTCACCAGGGTGCAGCAGAGTTCAAGGGTTGAAGCAGCCTGAGGTTCAAGGAAGCGAGACTCACTGAGCTGCTGAAAGGTTCCTCTTTAAGTAGTGGCAGCGTGAGCCAGCCCCAGGAAAAGGAGCCCAAGATGCACCTTCATCAAGAGATGTCTGAAGAATCTAATGATTCTTCATCATGTTGAAGCCCTTGTGAGAATCTTCAATTAATCTTATTTCAACTAATGGATTCAGTAGTTGTTTAAATAATCACCTTTTTCATCTGCCTGTGAACAAAGAGAGCAAACACTTACCTGGAGAGTAAACGAGCTCTGTGTGGTAATAGTGCACTGTTCCTGCAGCACCTGCTGTGGACAGAAGGTTTTATATTCTCGTCTCATTAACTTGTGATTTATCTCTGAATCAAACCATCAATTTGTCCTTCTGCTTTCCCAGACCATATCCCTGGCCTGAGGAAGCCAGGCTTAGCACCAGAGACTTCTCTTTTAACAGGAGAAGCAAGGGCTGGAATTTGGAGATTATTTATGGCTTATGGTAATAGTTAAGGACTTGCTGCAGTCCTTGGTGAATTGGGTAAGAAAAGTCTATGGCCAGGGATGATGAGGGAGCCTCATGGTAGCAGCTGTATTTCCTTCAAGCCAAGGAAGATGTGGGGGCTTGGAGCACCACAACTGTGTATTTCTATTAGCTTTACCCCAAGGAGCACGTGCCACACGCTGGGACTACTGTGCACAGCCACTGCCTACAGCACATTTTTTCTAAAACAAGAGCACAGGTGGTACAAGGAGACCCTCCTGGGTAGTGTAACAAGCCACCACGAGCAGAGATAAAAAACTGGCACTGCCATGATAGGCAAGGGGTTCATGGGTGCGTGGGGGCTGCCAAGGGGAACTCGCTCAAAGGGAGATGAAAATGCAAGGGGG
>JMFS01084837.1:0-26155 GCA_000699545.1 Podiceps cristatus
TTCTATGATTCTAAAGAGACCGTTTCTCTAACAAAGTATTTGACGTTGTCTGATTACATCGGCTACCAGAACCAGGAGACTTTGGTTTTATGTTCTTCAGAGGAAACTGTTTAAAAGCTTCTGTACCTGGAACTGATTCAACCTCTATCAAGTGTAAGAGAAGTTCACTAATATATACCCTTTACCAGCCTTGTGTAGACAATGCATTATATTAGCCTGTGTGTCTTCTCATAATGTATTACAAGTGATATGTGATGATGGCAAATCTGTTATCCATTAAAAAGGTGCTGAAGACCAGCTTGTCGGAAGACTTTTTTTTCCCAATTTTACTCCTCATTAGTTTTTGAAGCCTGGAAGTTACTGAACAAAGTTCATGTTAAAGGCTACCACTAATATTATCATGCTGCTTTAATGCTGAAGTAATCAAATATGTGAAAACTATATTCCCAATTCCTAGCACCACATTTTTATTCTAAACATTGGAAGAGCACACACATCCTGGAGAGAAAAATGTTTGCAGCTGACTGATATTTATCTGAAAAGTGTGATTTCCTCAAAAGCAGCTTGATGCAGCTTCCTCCCAGCATGTCTTGCACCGCTGGGGCTCTGATTCAATACTTGCATACTCTGCAACTGGACACTAAGGGGTGTAAATTCATCAACTTCTACTGAACTTCATATGTACATGCTGTTTTAAAGTGAGGTTGGAATAAGATTCCAGGCTTCACTAGCAGTATAAGTCTCTTTTCATAAGCTTGGAGGAGTTTTTTTGTAATAAAAATGCAGGGCAGCAGAATTACTTTTATTCTCTAAAAATGGGTGTTACTTTTTTTTTTTTTTTTTAGAGGACGAATTGATTTATATCTAGCATCAGACATTTTTCTCCAATTGAACTGAGCTGGGTTGCTTCCCACCCCAACCTTCATACATAAAAGTTTTGGAACTAACTTTTAGAGCTTTCTCCTTGCATCAGCTAGCAAGACATCTTAGACATATCCACTTAGTCCTTCCTCCAGGAGCTCAAGATTCATAACAAAAAATTCTGCACATCCATCACTTGGAAGCAAACACCTCCATGCCAAAGTTTTCCAATCATCTTCGCATATTGCTTCTATGCCTTAATACATCCGATGAAAAGTCTATTATAGACTTTCATAGGATCTATTTGGAGACAGACTTCAATGCTATATATCCGAATTTGTGATAATTAGGACTATTTTATAAATCAGATGAAGACTGACAAAGAAATGAGTATGTGTCAGTATGATCTTGTTCCAAATTATGCTATTGAGAAATGTCAAATTGGAGCTTAATGATGTGGAATCAGAAACTTGTGGAATTCGGAGTTCCCTGGCAAAGCCACAGCCCCAGGCTGCACCAGGCAGAACAGTGGATACTCAATATCTGATAGAGAATATGATGAAACTCATCTGGCAGGACTCTGAGTGGTCTCTTGCAAGTACTTGAACAATAAGCTTCTCAATTAAGGTAAACACAAAGTTTACAGGCTTTGCTTGGTACAGGTAACATTTCCCCCAAAAAATAATTCCAGAAAGTATGTTATTAAGCACTCAATAATCAGCATTATTGAGGCTTCTCACCGCCAGAGATGCTCAGCTACCCCATGAAGAACTGGAGCCTGCTGGAGTAGCTCTGCACAGCTGTAACAGTAGGAGTGAGGTCTATCATCGTAACAGAGAAGTAGCTCTCAGAGCTTTATCTGCTCCCATGAAAAAAAGCGAGCCTTGGAAGAGACCCTCAGAAAGCTTTCCTGGTCAGACACAGGTATTGTTCATTCCTGAAAAGCAGCTATTTTAAGACATCTCTTTCTAAGGACAATGCTGCAACAACACGTGCCAGCTTTCCGGCATCAACATTCTTTTACTAAGGGTAAAATAATGAACTTTTTCAACCAGTTGGCCTGTCCCGATTCCTTAAATGATCAATTGCAAATTCCACCATATATTTGTAAAGGTTTTTAAAGAGATCTCTTTAAAAGAGGGAAGCACAATGGTAGAAGACCTCTCTGGGGCAGGGCTCCCAGAATGAAGATTTTATACTTCTGTTCCTCAGTAGTCACCTTCAGCCTTGCTCTTGCCTAGAAAGTATTAGAGACCTTCCCTCATATCTCTGAGTACAAGGAAGTTCCAGCATCATTCTGAAGGGTGGGAGCTGACAGCAGGCACCACCTACAGATAGGACTGTTTATGCTGATGCAGGATAAATGGACGAGATCTCCATTAATTGTAACCACTGGAGTGAACCTGGAAGTGTTTTCTTGTGCAGAGAGATAGTAGTGCAGGCAAGGAGCGCAATGGGAGCTTCATTGTAGCTGCAATTGGTTCTTTGCAAGGAAGGTTTCTGCTATTAATATCATTGCTATCATACCAGATAATACAGTAAAAGGCAGCAGCTTGCAGAAAGGCTTAGGCTAGAGTAAACTGGGGAGTACTCTTTTGATTACAGTGTGGGGTAAAGTCCACAGGGTGATCTCATATCTCTGCAAGCTAAACATTCATCGTACACCAGGATAGTCCTGCTATTTGTATTGCAGTAACACCTAACAGACTAACTGGGAATGGGGCTGACTCTGCTAGATGTGTATGTGTAAAACAGTAAGAGTCAGGCCTGTGCCTGCCTCAAAGAACAGGGACAAAATAAAGGTTGGGAAATGGGAAAAAAAACCTGCTGTCCATCACAGTACAGATCCTGATCCCTCCAGGGAAGGCAGGTGTCCTGCGACCTACCATGAAAGGCAGATGAGCATCCCCCGAGAAGACAGCGGCCAGTCCCCCACGTCTCCTGGCAGAGCTCATGGTGGCAGAGGGATGTGGCTTGTCTCCACAAAGCTTTGAACCCTTGGGAGAAGTGTCCCTCTTCTCTTCATGCACCAGTCTTTCCTGATCTCCCTTCAGTTCCTTCCTGCAAAGCAGCCCTGTGCAACATGCGAGTCAGGGATGGAGAATTCCCCCCTCTGTTTGAGCCCTTTGGAAATGGCTAATTTACTACAACATAGGGAGAGAAATAAAGAAGGATACTGAAACACAGCCCAGCTTGGGCCTCAGAGCCATCTCAGGTTCAGAAGGGAAGGAAAGCACAAAGAGCTCAGAGACCCCCCAGTCTGGCTTTCCGCAGGACCTCAACATATCAAATTGAAAAGGGCCTCTTTTTGCCCCTGGCTGTTCCTATAGTTTAAATGCTTTAACCTTTAAAGGTAGCATTCAGGAACCATGGTACTTAAGTGTTAAAGCTAACTTGGAGTGTATTTTTGCAAAGGGGAAGGAGTTTTACAGGGGCTTTTACCTCCCAGACTTGCATTTCATTTTGGCATAGGTCATGCGTGGTGCTAGCTCTGCGTATAACCTGCCCATGGTCCCTCGTCTCACCAATTTCCTCAGTCTTGTCCTGAGAGGATCAACAGATTAGGAGCAAAGAGGATTTAAGACTTCTTTCACAGTGGTGCTGAGTGCCTTCTGCTCCTAGTAGTCCTGATAGGAAGGGTGCTCAGCACTTCTGCAGGAGGCAGCAATTCATCTCTATCAGTGCTGCTCTTTGCCCTGGTCTTTAAAGATTATTTGAGACACTGGACAAGAAATGAAGAAAAGCCTTTCCCTATCAAAAAATATCAAAACTCTCCTCAATTTTGTTGATACCAGTATCTCTAACTATAGCCCCTGTTCATCCTCAGAGCTTGCCCTGTACTGTCTTTCCTCCTGTTATACTTTTTTCTTGTTCTGCCATTAAGTAAGCCTTACCCCCATGTCAGAAGTGTCACTTTCTCTCTGCTCATGTAGTTGCTCATCCAGTCCCTCTAATTCCTGGTTTTGATCTCCCTGTCCCTTTCTCTCATCTTATCTCCACTGTTATTTTACATTTCTTTTTTTTTTTTTCTCCTATACATACAGATCTTGAAAAAGGCTCTCGACATAATCAGCCTTCTTCCTCCTCCTTCCTGTTGTTTTCTGTACTTTGCTATTCTTCCATGTTGAGTCCCTTCTCCATTCGTCCCATGTAACTTCAAATATCTCCTTCCTACAAGCACTCTCAGGGGTACCAGTGGTCTCCTTATAGCCAAGCCAAAAAGGGACCTTTCACATCTTACACCTGAAGATCACATGGACATAGCTCAGCATTTCTTCTTTCCAGACCTCCTCAACTACTAATTCCCCCTTTCCCTGTGTGATGCTCAGACTTCAGTAATTTCTTTTCTGTCCTGCTGGTATCCTAGCACTCCATGGAGTTCTGTCCATCTGCTATGCTCTATTATACAATTTTCTCTGCATATTTTAACTACCAACAACTACCTCTACAGGTGACACCCTGCTCATGTGCAGTGAGAAGGAGCTTGTTTTCTGGAACAATTCACCCCTTAGAGTCTGTGGGATCACCCACAGTAGCACAGAGAGGATACATTTTATTCTAAGGATACCTCCACATTAAGAACAAGAAGCAATCAGTTCTTTTCATGCTCTGATTGCCATTAAAATAGTTAGGTTTGGGGTTTGCAAGTAATTATCAGCATTCCTTGTACAACATGAATATAACAAAATTTCAGCAGCAATCTCCCTAGGACAGGGTAGCCATCAGACGATAGGCAGCTGCCTCTCAGCCTGCCTTGCATTTGAGAGGAGGGCAGAAAGGTGAACATCTCTATATGCCATTACAAAACCAGGCTTCCAGTATGGCGTAGCAGCCAACAGCTTTTCAATGTTTCCATGACTGTGTATCGCAGGGCGCGTAGTCGAGCACGCATACTATGCAACCAACCCCACTCACCAGACACCTGATTTCAGCAAAGCCTCCAAGAGCAAATACATTTCAGGTTTCTCTAAAATTGGAAAACAACATGCGATACCTCCACTTAAGCAGGTATAACAAGTCAAACCTACTGCCACCAACACTTCAGCAAAGCCCTCCTACTCCTGTCATACCCTCATGATTTTACTATTTTATTTGTCATTTTTCTGGGCAGATGAAGCCAAAGCAAAAGATTAGCTTTATTAGAAGCCAAAGCAAGAATTACTTTGGGGGGTTAATGGCACATGGACATAGCTTGCAGCCAGGTCCCCAAAAAACACAAGCCATTCCCCCCATCAGTGTGGTGCTGGAGCAGAGCCTGCAGGTCTACCTCTTCCTCCAATGGAGAAATGCAGCCATTAGACTCACAAGCAAAATACAGGAGGTAAAACAGAAGCAAATTGCTTCTGAAATAAAAACAAAGATGCACAAAATATCCTTATAAAAGAGTAGCCTTAGCCCCAGCTGAGTTCCAGGTTAACCAACCCCCAGTGTTCACCAGACGACTCAAAACAGTCTTTAAGCAGCGGGGCTCTCAGAAAAGAGCAGAGGCTGTATAAACTCAGCAAGGCTGAATGACTCCAGTGCTTGAGACAACAGCAAGCCCCGCAGCCTTGGGATCCCAAGAAGATGCAGCAGTTGGCCACAAAGCAGAGCAACCTTAAAAATGCATTTATGGCCTGTAGATCTGCACTAGATCACTACTAACTAGTTTAAATAGGTTTTCAAATCAAAGGTGGTTGATTGCATTTTTCCATGGCTTTCCCTTTCCTTTTTTTTTTTTTTCCCCCCTTAAGTAGCTTTTTACAAAAGAATCTTCATCTTTCCTAAATTGTTGTTTCCCCTCTCTCTCTCATGTTGGTTAAATCGGGGCTGAGATTTGGTTGCTGTAGGACAGAGAGGACAGAGATATGTTAAGAAATTTGATGCAAAGGACAAGAAAACAAAAATCAGAAGTATTTGGCCTGAAAAGGGGCTTTGTCCAAGGCATAATTCTTGTGTGTTTAAGGACAGAGTAATAGATTTGGAAGGATAAGTCATATATCTTCGGATTTTCTTCCCTGCCCCCCTTTGATTGATTAATTCCAGTCTCTTCAGATCTTTGCCTGTTCCCACAAACCTGGAATCTCAGGATTGTTTGATTAAGTCATGGTTACCATGACAATAAAAGTGCCTCTGGCCAGTTTGACCTTTGACTGGATTCAATTCACTGAGAGAAATGGACAGAGACTATAGAAAAAGCTTCAGCTTCATGTCCACTACTGCATAAAACTGGCTCTCCCGCACTCCCAGAGAGCAAGCTGGTTGCCCTTTTTAAAATATAAATTGGACTGGAATGCTCTGGAAAGCATTTCTAAGGTTTTGGTAACCAACTCCTTGGTGAATATCACTTCAGATATAAAATGCACACAATCATATGGTTGGAGTCTTATGTTAAAACGTGGCGTTTAGCACAAGAAAAACAAAAGGTGAAATCAAGCTTCATGTGTCTGACATATACACACGCAATTTCAAATCATGTCATATACATATCCATCAGATATTTTATAGGTATTTACAAATACCTAGCTCTTTGTAAATATAAAGACACATATAAAAGCAGATTTCAGACTTAAGACTCATTTCTCCTGATCGTGCCCCACCCCCATGCTGCAGGCTGCAGGCATTGTGTTGCTGTTGCTCATATAGATAATTATTCCTTTTCAGATACTTTCATTGTAAATCCATTTCAGCAAAAATAAGGGGAGGGGGGAGAGAGATTTCAAAATTAAACCTGTTATGCGATTTGTAAATGGGCCTGACAGAATGACAGCCGAGTGGCCGTTGCAAGGCAATTCATGCATGCAAGATTGCCAGATCCCTGGTGGGAGAGTACGCGGCGCCCGCGCGCGTGGGGGGGCTCCACTTGTGCTCCTCTCCTGGCTGCTCTGCGCTGGGCGGCCCCCTTTATTTTATTGCTTTTTCTTTGCAAAGGAGCAAAACCTTTTCTTTAGTCTAATTCAGAACGATAATTAAAGACAGCTAAAAAGGGGGCTTGCTTCTGAAGTCATTGGCTCTCCAAAATGCAGCGGGTCGACATGGTGGCAGACAGAATCAATGGCATGAGCCATTTGGGAAGAGTGGGCTTCGCTGGGCACACCACAGATGGAGCAATGAACATCCCTTCCTCGGTATATCCAGCCAAGGTGAACGTTAGCCAACGAAATGGCATGGAGCCAAACAAAGGGAAGAAAAATAAACCCAGGCACTGTAAAAACCGAGCGAAAAAGGGTGTCTGGGCTGAGGTAATAGCTGCGTTGACCTTACTTGGGTAATAGACGATGCTAGTTGAAAAGAGACCAGAGCAGGCAAGCTGGAACTTAGAAATTAATTTTCCCAGTTTAAGTAATTTTTTTTTTTGTTTGATTCATTTACTGTCAGGAAGTTCTCCCTTCTTCTCACCTAGTTACCTTGAATTCTCAAGTCATGGGAAATAAGCGAGGGGGATTATTTGAGCCCTCCCACATAGGTTCTCAGACGTAGAATTGTCCTGCTTTCTGTGCTGGCCATCAGGACGGTATTCTGTCAAGTGGCACAATTTCAACAAGTTCAGTAGAGAGCTGCCATTGTTATAGGATTTTGGTTCCCAGAGCAAGAATTGGAAGAGATACTTGTTTGGGAGTGGACATGAAACGAAGGATTTTGTCTCTTCACGTCCCAGCCTCCCCCCCTATAGTGGGGTAAATGTCAAGAAGTGTATACAGGAAAACAATTAACCTGAAGAAAATCTCTCCCTACTGGAAAAGCATTCTTGCCTCCAAGAGAAATCAAAGGTAAAATTTTCAAAAACACCTACCTGACTTTCAAGGAAAATAAACTCCTAGAGGTCCTCTGACTTTGGAAAAACATATCTGAATTCTTCTACTTCCATAGTTCATAAGTGAAACTCTGATTTGGAGGATGATGATTTCACCTCTGAAGAAATAGCAGGCACCCACCTCACTGGCTCATTTACCATCCCTCGCCGCAAGATGGGAGAACATTATTAATGTAGAATTTGCCTGTTCCATCTCTGCCTTTCCCTCCCCTCATTCTTTTGATGCTGAGTGCTTCCATTTGTGCCAGTCTGTAAACTCTCTACAGTATTTTGTATTTTCCTTCAGTCTTTTTCTCCCTCTCTGTAAGATTTCACCAGCCTATTAGTGTTAGCATGTGAGTGTTTATTAAATCCAGATATCTATTTATCTATTGGTCTATCTTTATGCAATTCATATACATGCATGTCTGCTGAAGCATGGTCCTGGGTATAATGTTCCATTAGAGTGAAATGTTTATGTAAAGGAAACTGAGGAGTTTAGCTATTATAAACCTGGACACTGTCAGTTTACTTACAAGAATGTCATATACAGTCCATGGCCAACCTTAAATTGAGACCCTATCACATCTCTCCGTTCTTATCTGTCCCTTTTTGTCTTTGCTTGTGGCCCATCGCAGACGTATCATGGATTAGTTCAGATGCAACAAGAATCTTAATATTAGTCAGTAACATGATTATTGGCAAGACATTATATCTGTGCAGGGTGAATATCAAACTATTTCTTTTTTTTCTGAAAGGCTATCTATTCCTATAACCTCAGAAAATTATCACACAGACTGTTACATCTGTCTCTCCCTCAGAAATAAATCTGCACAAAGCTACTGATTTATCTTTTCTTTTTCCCCTATTGAATAAAAACCAACATGACAAGCCCCTGGTCCCCATCCATTCAAGGTAAGCAGTGACTTGAGGAGGGTTAGGGAAGAAGCAAGGGTCACTGGATGAACTAGGGATACCTACCACCAGGAAAGCAATTTGGAAATACCTGCCTCTTTGTAGAGGCTAGATTCTCTGCTCAGGGGAAACACACTTTATTTTTAGATCCAGTAAATAACAGGATGTTAGGTGATCACCAAAGACGAGGACTGCTATGTTTAAAACCCTGACAGCTAGCTGCACTCATCTCCAGAGTAACCCTTAGCATAATAACAAACAACTGGTGTGATTTTAAACATAAGTGTCTGACCATGGCTAGCAATGACATCAGCTGAGGAGAGTGAAAACTGGCCTCTTTCACCTCTGTCCCTGTTGCCAGAGCCCGCTGATCGCACGGTGGCTCTCGCTCCTGGCAGCGCGACGCTGCTGCCTGCCCGCTCTGCAGCCCAGCTCCCTCCTGCCTCACCCTGAGAGGCAGCAGAGCTCTAGTGACCTCCCATGCACTTACATCTAACAGATATGTTTTTGAAAACAGAATCAGACCTCACACATATACGTCCGCTTTAAAAGGCTTCTCACCGCACCTTCTGCTCTCTGTTCTCTACACTCAAGTGGAAGAATTGCACAAATCCCCCCTCTCCCCACCCTTTTCACCTAGCTCTTCCCGACTGCAAAAAAAATTAGAAGAGCTGAAGGAAAGTTAAAGAAACAACTCTGGGTCCTGTCTGCTCAGGGAACAATTTCTGTATCTGGCTTTTGCTGCTGCTACTTTACTATCACTTCTCTCCCTCTGTGCCCTCTGCTTTCCATGGCTTCAGGTAGGGAAGGATTCTGTTTGCTGAGTCAAGCCAGTCAGTGGGAGAATCTTTCCATCACCACGTCCCAAAGACTGTCCCTCTTTTCCTCTGATGCTCACCCACACATGAAAAAGGGAAACAAAGCAAACAAACAAAAAATTTCTGGAATCAGTCTTGATTCACCTCTTCTCCCTTTCTTTATTACTCTGTTACTCCCACCCATCAGATTTATGGACTATCTTTTATTGACTGGTGTGGGCTGAGTCATGCAAGGACAAATTTACAGGGATGCATTAGCCTGCATGGGTCACAAATGGTGTGTGATCAGGGGCTGGAGACAAACACATGCATTGCTGACACGTTACTGGGACTTGTTCACAATTGCATTCACTAGTGTGGATGCTCAAAATTGTTCAAGAGCATAACAGGCTTTCTCCCCATGCTAAAAAAAAAAAAAAATAATAAATCAAAAAAACCCCAAAACAAACAAACAAAAAAAAAACAAACAAAAAAACCCGCTGTCATAACGAGTCACGATATCACACCCTAGCTGGTACACCCTTGTACTATCTCCATGACAGAGAAGTGAGACGATGCGATACGCCTCTGAACATGTAGATTGATAGCAGGGCCAAAAGGTCTACTCAGTCCTTATCTAAGTCACTAATACAGTGAAAACTAGTTAGAAGGGTTTTAGCATTGGTTCAGAAAAGCCACAACCAGATAAAAATCGTTGCTTTGATATAAACTCAGTCTATGAATTCTTAATCCATAATAGTTTGATAGGGCAGCCCTCATACTGAGGAGTTTTACACCAGATCAGGTATCATCTGTCTGTGCCAGATGCCGCACAGCAAAGCCAGCAAAAACTCCGTTGGGTGCTCTGCGTAATTCAGCAAAAAAAATTTGGATAAAACCTGGGCTGCCAGGAGGTCTGGCAGTGCACAGTGACACCTAAGATACCTTCCTTTACTTGCCCTAATTGTGACTTCTTTAAATCAATATTTGCAATCAGTTATTTTGCAAAAGTAGAACAAAAAGACAGCTACGATGCATTTACATTCGACTATCAGAGCACAACACAAGTACACCGTCCTCCATGAGCCCCTCTGCTTTGTTACAGTCACCTCCTTTCCAGCAGCCACCTCTGGGGCTCTCTCCATTCAGTGCCACTTGAACCCAAATGGGTCCTTGGGAAATGCTTTACCTTCCCCAAATTAAAAGCTGAGGTACCAGTTGCTTCTTACACTGCTCATCTCTTCCACTAATTATTCCCCTCCACTTCCACAGTCACGTTGCCTGCCCTTTGCTACTCTTCAGTCATCTCTTCACTAATGCCTCTTTGGTGACTAGAAGAAAACAGAAGCAGAGGAGATGATTCATACAAACTAAAATGGGGTTTGAACTTCCTTCACTTCTGCATTTTTTCTGAAACAGAAATGGGGAAACTGCCAGTCCAAAGCAAAGCCTCCTCAACCAGTGCATTCCCTCACTGCCACCCCAGTGTTGCCCTCATTTTTTGGGAAGCAAGGAGATTCACTGTTAAGAAACACCTGAGCTGATGATTTTTCTGTGATTCGGAGGCCAGGGAAAGCCTCTGGCTTGGCTGGATGCAAGGTGGCAAATTTAATTCTCTTCCCTTAACTACTTCTTCACTAAATCTACGCTGCCTGCTAATCTCCTGCATCCCTGTAGAAAAGTCACGACTGAAGATTCAAGTTGTCAAAACATCACTTGTTGTTTCCACCAACGCTGGTGGAAGCATGGCTGCGCTCAGCCGGAGCACGGTTGAGCTAGCTTTTAGAAGGTCCCTGTTTCCAATTTAGCACAGCTCCCAGGAGGTATTACATTTCCTGGTGCAGAGCAGAAAACGCTTTGAGATCCTCAAGCACAAAGCCTTGTTGTTTTATTCATTTGTACTGCTGAGCAAAATCTCTTTTCAAGGCTTCCAGTGGGGAAATTTCCTTCAGTTTCTCCATAGCAGAGTCCAGATTAAAGCTACCTTTACCCTTTTAATGTCTAGAAAGCATGATTCCTTCAAAGACTGGCTTTATTTCCTGTATTCCTGGAAGATCTTTTTAATTGCAAGAAATACTCTCTTCCTAATTACAAAAGCATTTGAGCTCATCCTCTAGTCTGTTGTGTAGTTGGCAAAGCCCCTGGAAGAGCTCTCCAACCTGAAACTTCCAAGGAATCTATTAGGAAACCCATTGCGGCTTCCAGATAACACGCTGCCAGCTTTATTAAAAGAGCAATGCACGAGCAGGCTCATGCTCGCATAGCAGTCATTCTTGGCACTCCTGCAGTCTCCTCCATCCAAGTATTCTGCGCCGCTCATTCCGCTAGCTGCCTCTTCCTACCATGCCCGCAACTAGCGTACGCAAGCACCTTCCAGGATCACCTGAAGCACGTGTATTCTATAGCACCCCATGAATTACAACTTATAAAGACTCTCCAATGTCACCCCTGTGTTTCCCAAGAGAGGAGCCGAGGCAGGGAGCCGCCCAGAGCAGAGGCAGCCTGAGAGGTCTTTGCACCAGCGGGCGAGGGCAGGCTGGCTGTCTCGTGAACCCGGGACAGTCTCTCTGATGTTTAACATGTTTAACACAACTCTGTCCCCAAGCACTGTGCTGCCATTAACTGACCAGATCCCAGCGTTCTTCTCGAATTTTCCCCAGATTACAGCCAAGGCAAGTTTGCTGCTGCTTCAGAACAATGTTTCTCTGATTACAACCTAGGCTGACAATTATAGTGATTTAAAACCAAACTAATTGTGAAGTACTTTGATCATGCTTAGCACAACTTGCGGTTTGTAGCCTGCACATAGTTGAAAGGAACCCTTGGGTTCACAATTTCCTTGAATATAAATTTTATTTTGATACATAAGCTATGATTTTAATATTAAAATTAACCTTGTGTTTGTTGTTTCCCTCATCCCATTTCTTCTTTGAATATTATTGCTGGTGCAATTTTCTTTCCATAAGCTTAATATTTTCCACACAGTTTGTTTTAGTTTAAACTTAGCTTTCCTTATTAATTTGCTTTTATTAAGAAGAATTTTCTAAAGTTGTGTTTTGGTTTGTTTTTTATTTTGGTTTCAGTCATTAAAGTTTTTGGTTGGGTTCTTTTTGGTTTGTTGTTGTTCAAAGAACATGGGTTGGCAATGCAAATCACTTTCTTGCAGGGCAGAGAGAGAAGGCATCCAAAAAGCAGCTCAAGCGGCTCCAGAGCTGGGTCACTGTGAGGATCTCTGTTGATACTACAAAAGTCCTACCAGCAATTTGCACTGCATTAATTCACCCCAGTCACAGTTTTTGTTAACATAGTATGAGCAATAAACCCTTCCATTTCTATCTCCTTTCTTTGTGTTGTTAAGAGTGAAGAACATCTGCGTTCACAACAGTGACAGGCTGCATCCGTTGGTTGCAGCCAAAGCTCCTCTAAATGATACCTGCCAAACACTGCACATGGACCTTCATTTCAGATCACATCGTTGGTCTGCAGCGTTCCTTAAGCACAACTAATGAGGTAGCACAGATACTGGCCCGTTTCAGTGAAATTTTACATTTCCCTCCATTATATTCTGCTGCTCTGCCCGTTCCTGGAAGAAGCCCCCATCCTGGGCTGCTCTAGGCTTTCCCTCTCTCCAGCCCAGTGCGCGCTTGCTTTCAATGAGATTTCAGGTATGAGTGGCTGGTTCAAAGGGAGGTGCACATGTTGGCCCCATCCCCGAACTGGCGCCTCTCTGCCTGGGAAACCTGAGAGTTTCTGTCCTTGCTTATGAACCGTGACATCTGCGCATTCCTCGGGCGCTGACCCCCGGGGGCCAGAGGTCACCCCAAGGTCAAGCAGTTTCCTCTTTCACCACCAATAGAGACCTTGACTAGAGGTAAATTATGTTGCAGTTTAAGGAAATAATTTGAAACACTCTTGTAATTATAATAAATTTTGCTGTTTACATTTTAATCTTCAACCCTTTCACCCTCTGGTTCTCTTGTTTAAGAAAAAAAGTGGGGAATTATATATTTAACAGAAAAACTCCTGCCATGGTGGACAGTTGAATAAATAACTGGAGTTCCAGTAACACAACAGCTCTGAAGTCTTTGTCTGCCTTCAGCATGAGTATGCACTTCTGTAAGTGCAAGATCTACTTAATCTTCAGATAAGTAGGTTCATGCAGTAAGAATGGAAACATAATATTGTGTTAGGAATGTCACGTGATTCCCAATTCTCCATGTTGAGTAACTGCAAAGTTACTTGAAGAAAAATCTCAAGCACCTTACTCAGGCAAAATTCCAGTTGACTCCAATGAAATTTTGCAGTAAAACAGACTTTGACTCATGGCTGTAGAAAGAGCAGCTGTTTTACTGAGCACACATTGCCATTTGATCATTTTCTCTTGCTGCTCACAAGTGCTGATGGGCTTAGAAAAATCTTGCATTCAAAAGAAAATACTCAAATAATCACAATAAAATTCTCTCAGTTTTCAGCTGGGTACCATTACTCCATTTGATATTTTAAAACAAGACCCTGCACATGTACAACAATTTCTCATTTATCCGATACACACCATCATGCGAAACGTGAATTTGTAGCAACACACAGAAGAAGCAGAGCAGTTACAGCAGTAAGGTCTACGGCGATGCTAAGAGTTGTAAGAATGAACACTTGAGGGAAGCAGAGAAAACAACAAAACTACTTGGCACAAAACATGAATTCTCGGGACTAAAGCACAGGGCTCTCCTTGCAAGGAAACCTGAACTTTGTGCCCATCACTACTCTGAATGAGAACGAACTAGAGCTCCCATCTGTAGGTGTCAGGGGTTTTGCAATCCTGCCTCACTCCAAGGACCCTGTTTGTGTGCTACATAGCATAAGCAGAACACAGTGAGGCCAAGGGAGCAAACAGAGCAAGTGCAATTGAGATCAGCGTGCTCTAATCTTTGTTTTGTCACAGATAAGACGTGTGTCCTAGGGCAGGCAACGTAGCTTCTCTCTGCTTTAGCGATGACACTTGCAAAGCAGATCCAACAATCACCTTCATAAAATGTCTTGAGATTTACAATTGCAGGCTGCTACTCTTAGTGATATTGTGTCTGCGTTAGGTATTATTACAGAGTGCCACACGTTTAGAGAGCCTTGGATAACAACAGCTTATGAAGAGAGAATGATTTCCTTCAGAAAAGAAAAAAGGAAATACAAAGAAATAACACAGGCTAAAGGTACTCACTCACCAGCAACAAGAGATGAACCTGCAGCAAGGAACAGTCACTCTCAGAATAAGAGTGAAGGGCCCTAGACCTGCCAAACTTAAAACCTAACCCCAGGTGCAGCAGGGCTTTCTGAGGAAGGAGTTCTTATAATAGGAGGCTCAGTGCAGCTGGACCAGTGCTGAAGGGGTTTGCCTGCTGTAATGAATAGCTTGCTAACACCAGGTGATCCTAAAGCATGGACAAGATAAGACACCACACTGCTTACTAGAGAGAGAAAAGGCAAGATAAGGAATCACTGACCAGTCCATTTTTTGGATCGTTATGTACTTGCTTCTGGGCTGGCTCGTATGAACGGTCTCTGTCTCAGGACGCTCCTGCCTGCCTGTCGCTGCAGCTCTCTGCAGGGGCAGAGCCAAGGGGCAACTCCAGTTCCTCCCTTCCCAGGGCACAGCCCTGTCTGGGGCAGCAGTATAGCTCTGGCTGCCTCACTGCTGTCA
The DNA here is from genome assembly GCA_000699545.1 of Podiceps cristatus. Classification (NCBI taxonomy): domain Eukaryota; kingdom Metazoa; phylum Chordata; class Aves; order Podicipediformes; family Podicipedidae; genus Podiceps; species Podiceps cristatus. The sequence continues at coordinate 15,038 of JMFS01084837.1, forward strand.
CCACCCCACCCTTAATTCTGTGACTGACACACTGAGAGCTGCGTCATTGTCCTCAACTACAATAATCCTGTTCCAACCTGAAGGGGTAACAGTGGCAGGGAGTAGGAGTGGACCTCTTCCTCTGCAGGAGGAATGGGGGGAAGGTGTCTCTTCTCTGTTTGAGAGCGCAGGGAACAGCAAGACACTGCTCTGAAATGTGGCAAGAGTCTAGCTGGCGAGTGCCATCCTCCTCTTGGCAGGGCATGATCTAAGCTTCTTTATCATTTTTTTCCTTCCAAGGGACCCCTTCCCTGGCCAGCTGGAATAGGGTACCAATATCTTGATCTCCTGTCTTGGCACAAAAAAAGAATCCCCTTGCAAGCACTGAGGACAGTGTCCTGTGCCTTTGAATATATACTCTCTGTTGAGACACACACGCAGCCTCCAGCTGAGCCAATGAAAGCTGTCCGCTTGTGTCCAGAAGCGGAGTTTCAATCCCCACACTGATCCACATCAATGATTTCAACAGAAGATGCTGTTGGCTGGATAGGAGCTGGAAGCTCTCCAGACCTCAGTTCTGGGCTTTAGTGGAAAGTCTATTTCTTTAGCACTCTGGTGCACTTGTCGTACTGCACAGACACAGCCTAATAGTGTAACTCTACCTGCATTCAAAGTCAGCAGCAAAATTCCCACTGCTTTCTGGTGAAAACTGTTCCAAGCTCTTAATCTTAATTAAGTGTCCAAATTATAAATGAATCAGCCTTCCATATTCAAAGATTTGAAAACCGTGATACCGATACTCCCGGTATCAATACAGGCTGGGGGAGGAAAGGATTGAGAGCAGCCCTGCCGAGAGTGACTTGGGGATAGTGATCGATGAAAAGTTGGACATGAGCCGGCAATGTGTGCTGGCAGCCCAGAAGGCCAACCATACCCTGGGCTGCATCAAGAGAAGCGTGGCCAGCAGGTTGAGGGAGGTGATTTTGCCCCTGTACTCTGCTCTGGTGAGACCTCACCTGGAATACTGCGTCCAGCTCTGGAGCCCTCAGCACAAGAAGGACATGGAGCTGGTGGAGCGGGTCTAGAGGAGGCTACAAGAAAGATCCGAGGGCTGGAGCACCCCTGCCATGACGACAGGCTGAGAGAGTTGGGCTTGTTCAGCCTGGAGAAGAGAAGGCTGTGGGGAGACCTGATTGCAGCCTGTCAGTACATAAAGGGGGCCTATAGGAAAGAGGGGGAGAATCTGTTCAGTAGGGACAATGGTGACAGGACAAGGGGTGATGGTTTTAAACTGAAACAGGGTAGGTTTAGGTTAGATGTAAGGAAGAAATTCTTTACACTGAGGGTGGTGAAGCACTTGAAGGGGTTGCCCAAAGAGGTGGTGGAGGCCCCATCCCTGGAAACATTCAAGACCAGGTTGGACGGGGCTCTGAGCAACCTGATCTGGGTAATGGTGTCCCTGCTCACTGCAGGGGGTCGGACTAGATGACCGCTAGCGGTCCCTTCCAACCCAAAACATTCTATGATTCTGTGATTCTATGTCTTCCTAAAACACGACAAATGAACCATTTCTGAGCACAGTGTATAAAACAAGACTGGACAGAACAGCATTGAGCCAGTGCATAGACAGTAAAATAGAAACTCCTCTGCATTGGATGTTACTGCTAAATCTAGTCAGTTCCCAGGTCTGACCTTACTGACAGTCCATACGGAGTACGGGAAATTAAACTTGGCTTCTGCAGTGCTTGCTTTTCATTCATAATACCCATCTGTTACTGAGAGATTTCTTAAAAGCAATCTCCATCTCTCGGTGCAGGGGACCTCCCAGCAATAGCTGGAGTTCGACTACAGGGACTAAGAGAGGTTTCCCCATTCCTGGTTTCTATGAATACATTAACTTCGACCAGTATCTTGGTTTGGGACAAACCTAGGTAGATTATTCTTTTGATGTACTGTGGCCATGCCTATTTTCCTCTGATGACATGATATCACAGAAATCATGTAGGAGTTTCTGTGGAGCCTCCTGAGGAGTAGGAAATATCTGTCGTTCCGATCAGTAGTACCCAGAGACTCAGCAGCAGTGCTGATCCAGAGTCTCACTGCACAGATGTACATCAGTGGAGACAGCGTCAGACTCTACATTGCAATGAAAACTTTTATTGTTTAACTTCTATGAGATTTTAGGAAACAATGTAAAGCAAGGGAAGGCAAGTGAAAACCTCTCATTAAATAGGCTGGACCACATTTTCGTCCAGCCCTCGGCTGAACCCATAATCTCTCAGTTACTTTCTCCAGAGGAGCCAGTGTCTCAGACAAATTTTAGAGACAGGTTTCTCTGTGAATTCAGCCATGGGACTCCCGCTCTGCACTAGCTCCAAACATGAGACAAAAGGATATAACTGAACTCCAAGAAGCCTGTGTTAAGGACACGCCAGGTTATGAAAGCATCACGGTACTGTGACCATTAGCAATCTCCGTGCCATGTGCTAAGACTATGTGTTCAGGCAGATCCTTTTATTTTCCTGTTGACCAAGAGACAGTTTACAAGATTCAGGCTCAAAACTTCAGCTCCTTCTCCCTTTTTCTCTCCAGAGTGGAGAGCTGTATGCCCCTAACTACAAACAGCTAATCAGATGGCATGGATATGAGGACCAGAAATCAAGATGTTTGCTTTGCCCAGCAATACATGAGTACAGGACGGATCAGGGCAAGACTTGTCTATGATTTTATCCTCCGAGAAGCAAGCAAACGTCCTAGTGACAAACTCGCAGGAATCCAGTGTAACTCAGAGCATTTTCTCTTCTTGCATCCAAACATGGATGATCATGCATGACTAAGTTGTAGTCATCTTGCGAAAGGGATGCTCTGCCATGGGGAGTGGATGGAGGGGCAGGGGAAGAGATGGAGAAACGTTCCCCTGCAGAACCTCCCTACCCAGCTGCCCCAAGTCCATGGTGCCCATGGTGGCTGTCCAGCACAGGAAAAGGTGAACCAAGCTTCTCTCCAAGGAGTACCCAAGTTCTTGCCCTTTCTTGGGAGAACAGTTTTAGAAACCTGCTCCTTCCTTCTGTGGAGACATTTGAAGTCTTTATTCTCCATGTATTGTGTGAAAGTTTTTAGGCTGGTCTGGAAGAAATGTTCCCATCCCTCCTTCCTCTGCATTCATTTTCTTCTCTTACCCAGCCTAGTTTTGATTCTTTTCTTACAATTGATTACTGTCTTTCTGACTTTCATTTTAATTTAGTGATTAGAAGTATAACAGAGAGGTTCTTGCACCACAGGGTTAAAGACTTAATCCAATTTATTCTAGCTACTTTCTCTTTCTTGAAATAGCAAAGTTAGCTATTAAATTATTTTGTTAGATATTCAAGCAAACCCAGACCTCAGCTGGTGCTTAGGTAATCCTGTGGACCACAGAAGAGCATTGTGGGGAAGTGAGTGGAAAGGGCAGCTGATTCATCTTTCTCCCCTCCACATTTCTGTAAGTGTCTGGTACTCAGATGAGTAGTGAAACTTGCTGCCTGCTATCAATGTGCCGTCCTGGTTGCCAAAAACTGCTTGTGTCAGGATAAACTCCTTGCCTGAGCTTTAAAGCAGTCCCAGGAGTGGGGATGGTCGGTCCCAGCCGACAATCGGAGGAAAAGCGGAGTGCGAAGTACGCAGCCTGTCACGGAGGAGCAGAGCACACACACCTCATGCTCTCTTCTGCCTGGCTCCGAACGGACACTCAGCTGTTTAGCTGAGGCTGCTTGCAACAATAAACCAGGCTCTCTCTAACCCTGTGGTGCCTGTTCAGGATAAACTTTGCCCACTCTCCTTTATCGAAACAGCTATTCTTCTCCTGAATCCGTGCAGGCTATTTGGGCTCTGACAGTTCTCTCAGCCTTCCTGCAAGCCACACAGTTCAGGAACCCACTTCCCCTTCTGTTCAGGCAGCGCAGATTATTCATGTCTCTGTTGCCTGACTTAACCCTTTTTATCTCCTGTATCGCCACCAAACGCGGAGCTTTTGTTCTGCTGTGTACGACAGTGCTGTCAGAAACCAATGTCTCCCGACACACTTGACATCCAAAGAAGGAGGGAACTGCAAATTTTCATAGGAACTGAAGAAACCACAGTAGAGAAAGGAAGGATTTCAGTCACATCTCATATAGAAGGGTTGCCTTACAATGAGCATGTACAGCACCTGGCACCAGAAGCCCCCGCCTCACGCGCTGCTGGGAGGCACGGTGGCAATGCAGGAACAGTGGAAATCTCACCAGGACAGATATTTATGCGAGTGACCTGTTCAGCCAGTGAAATAATTTTGAACAACAAGACAGCTTTTTTCAGTCCAAAGAAATCGGTACGTTCACCCCAGCCACTATTTATTTTATAAGTGTCCTGCATATAATGAAAGGAACAATCTTTCTTACCATCTGCCTTACTGAAAGGCACATTTTGTGTGTCGAACAGTTTCGGAGAGCTAATGGCAAAGTGCACATTACTAGCCCAGCAGTGAAAGCATTTGTAAACATCATCATCATCAAAGAGGCCTAGAGCTGCAAAGGCTGTTTTTTGCCTTGTGAGTTTATGTCTGTAAATGACTAATTGGTAAAGTTTTATCTGTAGAAGGTGGTTGGTGGTGGAAGATATTTACAAGAAAGAAAAGCAGGAAATAATTCATCTTGAGAAGCTGAATCTAATCTGAGATGTTCATGAATTAAAATGGGCTTTAAAAATGGGTCTATTTTCTTTTTAAAAAACATAGAAAAATACAATTTTACCTTTCATGAAATTAGAAATGGAAATGCACATCCAGAGGGTGTAAAAAACTGGAAAACAGGTGAGAATGAGACCGTATGTCTCTGGCTGTTAGACCACGCAGGAGACACCATGCAGGAGTGTTTTGGGATGGAGGAGTTGAGCACTTGCACCCACTTGCTGCACATTAATTTATTAAAAACAAACAAGTTACTGGATTTTGAATGAAACAATAGCTCAACTGTGGAAAAAAACCACTTGCATTTTATTGCTTTATTTAGTATAACCCACTAAAAATTCTTCTTCTTTGAAACAAAACCAAAAAGAAAAAAAAAAAAACAAACCCAAAACCAAACCCAAACTGGTCTTGTGGCTGGAGAGCAGCATTTCCCTTTAGGCCATGAAGTTGTTAAAATCATTTCAAATGAGCTTGGTGTTTAGTCTTCACTGCAAGAAACATTGCTCTACCTGTCTGAAATAGCTCTTATCAGGAAAATAATGCTGACTGCCTCTGCTGAAAAATCAAGGGTGACTCTTTAAAACAGTTATATGACCTTTAAAAAGTACACAAAAGAAAGGAACAACAAGGATGTTGGAATCCCCATTAGGTAAGTGGCCTCCTAGGCTTTCATTGGGTTATGTATGTATTTAACTAATAGAAACCATCACCCAGTCTGATTCCTGTCTTAGAAGCAAAATAGGGATAATTTAGTATCAGGAGTGATTAATGTCATTTACTTACCCATTTTGTTATAGCTGTTACTGAATTTAAAATGCTACTCACAAATTAAATATTTTACAACCATTTTGCTCCTAATTGGTTGCAGATCACAGATTTCCTTTAAACATAATGGCTGTTTAGGTGGCAGGGTTTGCAATGCACATTGTTTTTTCACAATCACTTTTGACATTTTGAGAATTTGTTTAATTTTGATTAATTTCAGTTAAATGAGATGAGGACGTACGATCTTTTTGGAATGGTCTGCTGTTTCAAAGTGTGGTTTAAGTGCACAACACCCTTTAGCATATTAATTTGCACACTTTGCCATGTACATGTTGGCCTTTAAGAGTCTGAATTAATGTAGCTGAAAGAGATACTATCTTGACTGTTATTTGGATCAAGATAGTTTAACATACCCTTAATAAAAGCAAATAACCTGTCACATAATGAGTCTAAAGTTTTTAGGGGTTTCTTTTGATGATATCTTCTAATGAAATGTTTAATTCAAATGAAACGGTGAAGTGGAGAGTGCACATCCTCTGCACAAGCAGCAGAGAAAAGCTGGTTACTTTTTTCCAGCAGGCTAACGAATAGCAATTTTTAGGATGCCAGTGACTTCTGAAAGTTGTACTGAAACCGAGATAGGTCTGCCAAAAGCCAGGTAAGAGCAGCAGACAAATTTTATACTGTATTTGAGTTTACCCCTGATAGACAAAGATTATATGCATATTTGGAAGAAACCTTAATAGTTTGTTTGAAATATTACCAAGGTGTTCTTACTGTGTGGGGTTTGTTTTTTTTTTTTAAATCACAGTTGATCTACACCTTTCTTCTCTTAAATTTTTACATGGGAAAGAGAAAAATTATCTGAGCTGAAACATAATGATGCCCGAAGTTTCCATTGTGAGGTCTTAACAGAGCATTTTTTCTCTTAAATTCACAAGTTTTTAAAGGATTTTGGTGGTGTTCACAGCCCCAAAGTAGCTTCCTTATAAGCTTAGGTCAGAAAAAATACGCTTTCTCTTTTTTTTTGTGCCACAAAGTGCAAGTCTTCCTCCTCATTGGTAATATTAAATCAAATCTTTGGAAGAATTGGTGAACTGATTCTGCCCTGCAGTCACTTGCCCTTTTCTCTAGTTCCCTGTTAATGTTGTCCACAAAAAAAACCAACCCTTCCTTGATGGCACTGTTAGTTCCTCCCAAGATTTCTCTGCCCAGTGGAATTGCCCAGGCATTAGACCCTTCAAACACCCCTCGGCCACGTGAGTAGCAGTCCTTGCCTTGCCTCCCTACAGCGGCTTTGCCATGTGACAAGGTTTGCCCACCTCAGAACATGTGTGATGCGCTACAGCCACCACGCACATTTGCCCCTTCCTTTCCAAATTCAAACACTTGCTCCCTGATCATCCGAATATTGATTTAAACAGTCTTTGATGTCTTTTGGGGAAACACATTTGAATGTTTTACATGCGGACTCAGTCCACTACAAGGAATACTCGGGAGGATTGAGACAAACAGGGACCCTTTGCACTCTGTTAGCTAATGTCATATTCCCCGCAGCATTTACTAAAATCATTTAGTCACAAAGATAACATTGTGGATAAGGAATATTTTTAAATGTTTTGAAAAGACACTGTTATCTGTTTGATCTTAACAGATGACTTCTACAATCTAAATTCCATCTTCACTGATAGAAAAAGCTTCTATACCGTGAGAGAGTGTTTATAGTGAACAGTATCGGAATTTGTCCTGGGTTTGGTCACAGGCTCTAACAGGTTTCAGCTCTCATTGAAAAATTAGTTGTTCTTGTGGGTTGTTATTTTCCAGGTACAGGTTTCAATTAGCATGAAGAAGCTCTCATTCTCACATAAATGTTCCCAGCTACAGGTTGGTACATTTAACCAGGACTTCCCAGATTCTAGGTGTATAAACAGCAAAATTTCATTGCTATTTTCCCCCATCGACATGAAAGACATACATAAACGTGCTCAAGAGCTAGTGTGTTGACTGAAATATTTCTAAAGGGTCTTTTACACCTTAAGCACCCGCCACTTTCCTGTGGTTGAATGCACAATGTGCGCTAGATATTAACCAAAGAAATTCTGTAATTGCAAAGATTATTTTTCAGGGTTTGTTAATTCATTTGTTTTAATTTTCCTCTCATGTCAACAAAGTCTTGCTTAACTAGTTCAATATCTTTCATTATAAGTGATGAGGAATGTTAGATTATAATTAAAGATAGGTGCTCTGTTCGGTTAACCAGAGGTGCCTGGAAATTGGATGTAAACTAACAAGTGATATTTTAAATATAATTGAACCACTAACCCTTGATGGACTTGAATAATTGGCATACAGCTTGAGAGAAAATAATTTAACAAAATGCCAATATTAATTGTTTTGGATTTGTAAGAAGAGCAAACCACACAACTTTTAAGGCAAAGGGAAATTAATCTTGAAACAAAGTTTTTATTAAATGTTGTTTAAAATGAAGCCTTGCTGGTGCTAGTGAGCAATACAAAGGTTAAATTTAACTTTGGAAGCATTCGCTAAGGCTGCAAGCTTAAAACAAAGTTATATTGGTTAACAGCTAAAAGCAATGGAAATGAGTTTTCAATTCATTTCTAGTATGCAATTCGGTAGCCATGCCAAGCTAAACTGTGAACTCTTCTTTCTCAGTTTTCTATTTCGTTTTGAAAAGACTGTTCATGAGATAGTCAAACTAAGAGCATGTCCACGTGCTCACCCCTCTAAAACCCCCAAATTTAAGCTGAAGCTTCACAACCTATTTGAACTGTTTGTTTCATAATCAGACCATAATTTCATAATTCCATCTGTCTAGATCAGCTCCTTTTAAATATATCGAATGCATCTGCACAAGGGTTTACTGGGGGGATTTTAGTCTTAAAAAAGGAAAGGCTTTTTTCAACATTTAGCAGAGAAACAAATAGCTCTGCTCCCGCTGCCCAGAGCCCGCACCCACACCTTCACAAACACACAACTATCTTCATGTTTAGCGCTGATTTTACAGAAACCATAAGAAATAGAAAACCTCTATAATGGTTTCTTTTCATATTAAATTCTTAACTCAGAAGTGAGATGTGACCCTTAGATAAATCTCCCAGAATACTCTGCTGATTCCTCCCGTTTGGTCAGGGCTAACGGAATCATATTAATTGGCGACTCTGCTGGGGGGTGGGGGGGAAGAGGTGGATTTTTTCTTCAGTTACTTTTCTTGAATGTCAAACAGATTAGTGCACTCAAATGTCTGGGAGATAAATATGCTGCAGATTTTAAATGAAATTCCAAATTTGTTTGTTAAGATTAATTCAATGAATGAAGGAAATAACTATCCTTTTTTCATGCTCTCTGAACTGCAGGTCATACACCTTATTTTGGTTTAGGTTGGTTTTTGTTTTTTGGGGTTTTTTGTTTGGTTTGGTTTGGGGTGGGTTTTTTTTTAACTATTGAGGGAAACAGATTTGAAAAGGAGGAAAAAACTGAATTTCAGGTTTTGCTTCTAATTCTGTTTTGTGAATTGTCTTTATTAAAAAATAATAATAACAACCTGAATGTTCTTCTTGACACTAAAACAAAGAGTGAGATCCTGAAATACTTTCAAGTGTAGGTTTTGTCACTGTAGTGCACTCCTAAAAAATGCTTCAAATCTTTCACAGCACAACTCTCTCCCTGCCTATCTGGAAGCACATTTTAATTGTTTGGTACAGCAAAATAACCCTTTTACTTTTGTTCCAGTGTTTAAAGTACAAACCCACAGAATTTTGGAGATGAGCACATCCTAGGTATTTTAGGAAGGCATTTTGTTTTGTAAATATTTTGTTTTAAAATGTACATACAAAACCTTGTACAATGGTGAAAGGATGAACTTCCTGAAAATAGCTAATCCTGAAAAAGATTCTTTCTATTTAAAATTTTGTTTGTTACTAAGAAACACTGGGTTCTCAAAAAATAAAATATCCTAGAAACCTTCCTATTGCATATTCTGAACAGATAGAAATAATTATTGCATATTAGTATGAATTAACACAAAAAGTTTAGGCAGTTTGCTCTAAATAAAATCATTAAAGAAAATTAGGAAGCATTTGAACTATGATTTAAATAAAATTTTACACTAAGCTATCTATAAAGACATGCTCTTTAATTTTAATAGTGAGTATTAGATAGAAAAAAATAATTTAAATTACTCTGTGGGTTTTTTTCCATGTACAGCTCCAATTAAATTATCTCATTCAAAGTAGTGCACTTTTGAACCAGTAAACTCATTTTTAAGTTATTGTTACACAGATAAACTAATTTCAAACAAATGTAACTCAGTGCCAACACACAATTTCAACAAGAAGCAGAATTACAACAACAAATCTCAAACAAACTATTTGACTGTTTGAGCCTGTGTGAAATCTGAGAAAGGTGGATTTCTCAAACAATTATTACAGGAACTTTGGGCTATTTGTTGGTTTGGTGCTTTTTTTCTGTTCGATGCAGTGACGTTACATTTTACTGACGGAACACTTTCAAGCTGGGTTTTGTTTTTAAATTTTAGATTGAAATGAAGCTTCAGGGCACAGCTATGAATTTTCTTTTAAATTATGACTAAGAATTACTTGCTTTCTAAGGAGAGAACATAGTTATTCGCTTTTATACCCATGCCAAACCTCTGCAGTATTTCTTTGAGCTAACCTTTATCCCCTTTCTGGACTTGTATTGGTCTCTGCTAGAAAGCAAGTCAGCTGTAATTACTTACAGGTGAGTTATTCCATACTAATGAAATAGCTCTATGAAAACGATGTTATTGAATTGAAATGTAGATGGCAGAAACACATTGATTTATTTTGCATGGATTTTTAAACGTTTAACAATCGCTCCCTCTCCCCTCAGTGCTAAAGAAATTAAGATCCAGCAGAGAGAGAAGTGAACATGAAGTTCGCTTGTAAGTTAGACTGGTATCATTTTTGCACGGTTTGAGGGCAGAAAGTAAAATAAACTTGGTTTAATAGTTTCCTAGTAAAATGTCTCATTTTTTTATTTCCAAAAGCCCAGTGCTGGACACAGCAAGGCGCAGCACTCTTGCATTCTTACCTTCCTCCTGACACTACTTGAAAGATGAATTTGTTTACTCTGTTGTGCTTTTTAAAAAAGTGTGGGTAACTCCACCCATAACTCTGCAACTTCCCACTCACCCAGTCCTTTTTAACCTTTTAAGCACTGCTCCTGACCCTCCACCCTCCCTGCCACCGGAGCAGGCGTTTTCAAGACACATCCATTTTTATTGACCAGAACCAGACTGAAACCTCCAGCTCCCAACTGCAGCCCCCTCCAAAAGTGCCCCCAGCAGCTGTAAAAATAGGGGCTCTTTTCACACCGGCCCGAAACTGCCTTGGCCCTGGGGTGGCAAAAAGACCCAGCTGCCCTTCAGGCTTGTCTGCAGAGATGGGGGTTGCTCTAGTGGGGCTCTTCCCCCCCTCTCTCCTTATATGTATAATATATAATTTTTATTTTTAATTTTTTTTGGCGGGGGAGGGACAAGATTTTGTTTTGGTTTTACAGCAGCCATCCAGAGCCCTAGGTATTGATTTTCGGGCACATGAAAGGGATTTTTTACAGGCCTTCCCCGTGGAAGGGAGCAGCAGTAAAAGGTGATACCACCCACTCCGAAGGAA
>JMFS01084841.1:0-17006 GCA_000699545.1 Podiceps cristatus
TGTCCAGGTCCCTCTGCAGAGCTTTCCTTCCATTGCATGTCCTGTAACTCATCTGGTCAAAGGATCATCTATCTGTGATCAGGGTCAGATCCTGTGTTACCAGGGGAAGGACTGAGTGCAGAAACTAAGGCTAATAGACTATTTAATGCAGCTATTTTAACCCCCTCATTAAGTCTGTTGTCCTGTGATTCAGGAGGTAGTATTCAAGAACTTGTCCACCAGTCTTTTTAAAAACAAGAACATGAAGAAAATATTGTTTATTACTGATTGGATTTTTATACACAAAAAAAACTAATGTACTACTTTGTTATGTCATGTTATTAAAGTGTGTTCAGAAGCCTTCCTTAACTGAATGGTTTGTTGCTGCAACTTTGCCACACCTATTTTTCTTGCTGCTTAAAATAAGTTGATAGTCTTCTGTTTCCGACCTCCATGCCCTTACTAATGTGAGCAGAGGAGGAAGCATATATAAAATTCAGTATGTAGCAGTAAAAGGGTTTTTTTTGCTTCCCATAATTCAAAGGCAAAAATAAATTGCTGTATATCCACTTAGCATTTGAGAAAAAACAGGAGAGATTAATTTTTCGATTCAAACCACGTCAGAATTCAAAGACTTTCTAGATTTCATAGCATTTTATAGAACTTAGTGCAACTTCTTAGGGCTTTTAAAACTGTATTTTATGTATTTATTCTGCCAGCTTATTGGCAGAAGGATTTCATGCACGTGTAATTACTAGTAAGTGAGGGCGAGATGAGTCACGAGGTAAGCATGTGTAGGTTTTGACATCTGATGTAATTCCAGCAGGTGAATTTTGTTAGTAACAAACAAAAGCAGCTCAGAACCCCTTTTGTAATGCCTCTACATCTTGTGTCCTCATCCACAACAGATCTGTGATGCTGAGGAAGGTTCAAGCAAATAACAGCCTTCCAGCCATTGATCGTGTTTTATGGCAACCTGAATTAAAGTATGTGAGTTAATCACAATCAGTAAATTCTGTATAGTCAATTACTCCCTTAAGGGCTCCCAGGAGCAAAACTGATTTTTGTTTGTTTTAAAGTAAGGTTTCTTTTCATAGTTTCTTTGATGTGGTGCAACTCTGGTAACCGCTGAAAATGTATGAAAGTATTGCCAATGATCATACTTAGATTTTCCTTCTAGCTATATATATTGTATTCTGAGTATCAAATGCTTGCAATGTGTGTGTGTTTTAATCTGTGATGAGATCTTGAACCCTTTGTACTGCTTTTTCACTCGGTGCTTAATTAATTTGTGGCCCTCATAGCCAGTGGAAGCAGAACTGTAAAAACCCATTTATTGCTAAATACTGGGAGTTCTTGTGGGAAAATATTACCGAATACTTTCATTGTTGTGGTGGTTTTGGTTTTTTTTTTTTTTTTGTTCTTCCCCCAAACATTTGTTACTGGCCAGTGCTAAATCAACAGAATACAGAGAGCTATCAATGTTGGTTTGATCCAGTGTGACCCTGCCTGGCTACTGGTTCTTTCAACCACCTACCACTTGCTATAATATGAGTTAAATCTCTAAATATTTTGATAAAAATAGTCTTGGAACATATGGTAACTCTCAACTTAAATTTTTCATTTCTTGATCAGTCCTTCGGATTAAAATAGTTTAAAATCCTCATATAAATTAATTCCACTACCTTCTGTGATTAAATTTGCTTTTGTGTCTGCATCTGCATAAGCAAATGTATTTGCCCGTGTTGCACATGTGCAACAGTTGCATGTGTTTCCGTTGGCAGTGATGGAAAGCGGGTGCAGGCCTTTAGAAATCCCGTTTCTCAAATGCTGTAGCAGTCAAGCTATTGTATCCCTGCAGTATGGATAGTGTAAGTTTAAATATTAAACTTGGGGTTTGTTTTTTGTTGTTGGGGTTTTCTTATGGGTTTTTTTGTGTGTATGGGGGTGTGTGTTTGGTATTGTGTGGTCTGTTTTTTTGTTTGTTTGGTGGTTGTTTTTTTAACACACCCCTTGCCCTAGCACCCTCCCAACCTTAGCAGCATTATAAAGGGTTAACTACTAGGGGCTTTGGTATGTGGGCCAATCTTTTAAACAAGTGTTGGTGTTGAATTTATGAAGGCTATGCTTACGGTACACTTGGGAGGCAGAGGAAGGGAGAGGAGAGACTGCAACAGGGTCACCTGAGTTTCTCAGGGTTTTTTGCTGTCTAATGTGATGGGTCTTATCAGTGGTGTTACCTTCTACCTTCACATTGGGGTATATTTATTTTTCAAATACAGTTTAATTTCAAACACTATAGGTAAATCAGATTCTGCCATATGATACCTTTCACATTCTCTGTAAGCTTCTAGATAGCATCTAATCCTTAAATGGGTAAATGTTCCTGTCCAGATTTCTTGTGTCAGTGTCACAAGCTTCTGCCAGGCTTCTTGGGTTGAAGTTCATAAAAGAGACTTCGAAGCAAAAGCAACTCCTTGGAAAACACTACTTACATGTCTTTGAAGTTGACACTGTTTCAGTGGAAATAAATTCAATGATTTTTAAAGCTCTTCCATCCTGACAGGCTCTTTAACAAGTATCTGTTGTTACCTGGCTTCAGCAGTAAAATTGGGATTTTTGACCTCTTTTGTGTAGCTAGAAGGCTGCAACTTGTGGAAGATAAGCCTTTTCTGTACGTCAGTTTTTCTTAAGCTGCCTGCTGCAGATGAGTTTTACTCTTTTATCTAGTTAAAGGGCATCTCTCCAATAAGTTAAGATTAAAAATTGGTTTAAAGAAATAGGAAAAAATAGATCTACAAGAGTATTTGGATTAGGTGTTTTCTAATCTGTTTTGATAACTACTGAAAGTTTAGGAAACCTGAATGGGGAAATAGCAGGGAAGACTGCCATTTTATTTCTGCCTTTGCTAGAGCACTCTTAAATGATATTTTCTTGTTTTTCCTAGGTAAGAAATGTTGGCTTTTTTAACCTCTTCTAGGAATTATTACTTGAACATATTTGAATACCTCTTAGTTGAACTGGCAATCTGAAAAAAAAAAAAAAATCAATTTTTCCACTGAATTTGCATCATGATGCTCAACGACCTAAAACTTGCCTTGGTCAAATTTTTCAGTGTTTAGCTTCCCAAACAACTTCTTTTCTAGCAGATTAACTTTCTTGTTAGAATAGTGTTGTACTTATGCACTGATCACTCTCTCCTTTGGTGGAGGGTGGTTTTGGGGGGGTGAGGGGTGCTGGTGTCACCCTCATTACTATTACAGCAGAGGGGCTAGTTTTTTGTTTTCTTTTTTAATGAGAGTCTGTACATCATGAGAGCTGACTGAGTCCACTCATCTGAGGTTATGACAACAGGTTTTTCTGCTGAAGAAACATGAGTTCTCAGGTGAAGTAAAAGGATAATTTCTAAATGAGATTTGCCGCTGAAAGACTTGTGAATGTATTTGGGGTATCAGTCTGTTTTCCATACTCTGTAGAGGGTGTCCCTTAGCAGGGTTTTGATTTTGTTTGGGTTTGGTTTTTTGTTTGTTTTTTCTTTTTAATGTGAATTTTTACATTTAAGGGAGTAGTTGAAGTTTTATTGCTGGTATAGAATGGTTATGAAAAAGGAAAAAAAAATAATTCAGTTGGGCTAAAATCTTAGGTTTTTAAGCTAAAGCATTATAATGAGCACTTGAACACCTTGTGCTTTTCAAATCCTCTTGCCTTCTGATGCTCTTTCTTTCATTATTCATCAGAAAAAGTTCTGACTTGTGGAGAAAAAAATTTATCAATAATAAAATCCACATCACAATTGAGTTTTCTTTTGGTTATTTTAGGTTAGTAGTATGTTCTCGTTTTGCATGTTTTGAGTTTGATATTCAACATATTGTTATTTTTAAATAAGTACACAGAGACTAATTAAAAGAATCTGTCCGATGCATGAATTTGTATTGAGGATTTTGTGGGGACAGTAGTAAGATAAATGGGTTTTGGTCTTTTCTTGAAAGTTATTATCTTCTTTCCCTGAAAGATGGTTGATCCTACTCTAGCAGAAATGGGAAAGAATCTGAATGAAGCAATGAAGATGCTAGAAGACAATCAAAGGTATGTCCAAAGGATAACAACTACAAAAACAGTAACTGTTTGTGCTAGGGGGAGGACTATTAATGCTGCTAAGCAGGAAAGAACTAATTTTCCCAGAAGTTTAAGGTTAAATTGTCATTCTGGAGCTTACAGCTATGCAATCCCCATTGTATCTAAAATGATGGAATTTTAAAAATAAATACACATATTTTATGAATGTTCTGTAACATTCAGAGCAAGTCCAGCAAGTGTGTTTTTTGAGATGTTAGATTTTTTTTTTTTTCTTATTTCCGTGCAAGTAACTTTTATTTCTTCCGTATATATGACTTTCTTCTCTAAGTTTGACATTTTCTGTTAAAGAACTAAGAAACCAAAACTTAGGAACTCAGTATGGAACCAAAACTTAGGAATTCAGTATGAGCTAAACTTTTGTGTTGATCTCACCTGATTTATTTATGAAACTGTTGTCAGTGAAATAGATTGCAAGCATGTCAGTCTGCAAGTCAAAGTCAACTATGTATTTGATGTTATAAATTATAAACTAAATGCATAGTTTATTCTTGTGTCTTTAATTTAGAAAAGTAGAGGAGGAAAATGAAAAAAAGTACACACGGAAGGATATACCTGGACCACTCCAAGGCAGGTAGGCAACAACAATTTTTAGATAATGCTCTCTACTTTTCTGAATCTGTAAAATACATGTAACATGTTTGTTTTCCAAGCAACTTCTGTATTAATGCAAACATGAACGTCTGCCAGGCCAAGCATTATATCAACATTTTTGCATACTCATGTGGAGGGGTGGGTGTGTGTGGAGATTATCATCATACTAACTATTCCATACTCATGTAGGAAAAAGAAAAAAATATTACTTGTCCTCGGTGACTGAAACTTTGAACTGTTGGAATCTGATAAAATATTGGTGCCTACAGCTGTGATTGAGACTTAAAGTAAATATAGACAAACTTGTGCTATAGAATAAAGACTCATTAAAATACCAGATTAAAAAAAGATAACTGAGACTGATAAGGTAGGAAACCCTAAAAAAAACCCCCGAATACTAAACAAAAGCAAAACACACACCCCACACCCCCCCCAACTGTCTTAAAAAATGATGCAAGCTCTTGTGCATAAGGCAGGTAAGATCGTTGTACCTGAAAACTAGGATTTAAATTGGTTGTAGCCTCTTTGGAAGACGATCTTGCAGGAGATCAAGCTAGCACTTCAGAAAGTATTGCAAAATCTATTTAAGTCTTTTGTATATATAAACTAAACTTTTTTTTTTTTTAATGGATACACTGAATTAGCATTTCTAAGAATAAAAAGCAATTTTGACTTTCAGAGTTTAAGTTCTTTTACTACTGTAAATTTTAGTTGGAATTATACAAGTTGAAGTGTTGTGGGTCTTTTCCGGTTTTACCATGTTAGAGTGCCTCATGTCAGAAGTCTAATGTAGCTTTTGTTTGCCAGAATATTTGTAGGTAATGGTTTGAGATGTGCTGAGTTTGTCAGCTGAAGCTGGATTATGTGACGAGAAATTTTGATCCTTAGCTATTACCTTACTCTGCTGTGTAGCAAGAAGCAATTAAACGTTGTCAAACTTTTCAGTCCAGATTTTCAGATTTCAGTAGATTTATTTTTCTCTGAGTCTGAGTTCATACTTTTTCAAGTGTCTTGCTGTAATTTAGAGTTTTGAATTAATTGATTCAGGAACCTTGTCTTCATGATCTGTTTTTCTGAGAGCAAGGAACTGGTTTTGTTGCTATACTCAGCATTCTGTAAAAGTGCAGCATTGTCTTCATGTCTTACCATGCAGTGTCCCAAATGGCGTCTTCATTAGATGCTGGTACTTACTTTTCGTGGTTTTTAATGTGTTTTTTGTTTTCCCCTCCCTGGTATGCCAGTGGCCAGGATATGGTGAGCATACTTCAGTTAGTTCAGAACCTAATGCATGGAGAGGAGGAAGAGGAAACTTCACAGGCCTACCGGTAAAGCCAATATGAATTATTGTATGTGGAAGATACTTGATCTTGTTATATTCTGATTAGTATAGAATTTATACATTTAAGTGTTTTAAAGTGTAAAGATATTGTGCAACCCTGTAACTTTTCAAAGGCAACTTACATTATATAGTGAACCAGAATAATGCATTAGGCTTGGCTTTCTTAAAATTATAGAGCTTTCATTACTAATTACTAAATTGAATTATAAAAGGGAATTGTTTCTGATGTGACAATTCATTTTGTCTTCTATTTTCTGAAAGCTGTTTTAAGTCTGAAAGTCTTTGAATACCAATATTTTTTTTTACTATCTCTTCCAGTAGATTTTAAACAAAAAAAATAAAAAAAAGGGGGAAATAAATTTTTTTTTCCATTTTTCTGTAAAATGGAAATAATACTAATAAATCTGCAGAAGCTTTTTGAAAACTAACATTTCAAAAACAGTTTGGAGATTTAAAAAATAAACAACCCAAAAGCAAAAACCCCCACAAAAAATAAAAACCCCCAAAACAAAAATGCAAACAAAAAACAAAACAAAACCCCAACAAAGCCAAACCCCAACAAACTAATGGAAGCTATGCCTTATTGATAAGTCTCCTGAGTTTTCTCTGCATGAGGAGAGAAACGTGTTTAGTTCACTTTAAAGTCCCAATGCAGATAAGGTGCTTAGTTCCAGCTCATGCGAGCTGATTGGCTAAAAATGAAGCTTAGGTGTTATTTTAAGCAGCTAGGCCAAGTGAAGCGCAAGTGCTTTTGTCTGCACTGACATTTTAGTATGTAATAAAGAATGGCAGGAAGGTGACTCTGCTGTACTGTACTTCAAAAATTGCATCTCAACAAATTCTGCCACTCTACAGTAAAAATACACAAACCTAAAATTACTGTAATGTTCATGGCTTGTATTTAGTTGTCAGTTACTCTATTCTGGCTTGCAGACTTCAAAATGTTGGTGAACAGGGTCATATGGCTCTACTGGGACATAGTTTGGCTGCTTATATATCGGTGCTGGACAGGGAAAGACTGAGAAAACTTACAACAAGGATCCTTTCTGATACGACACTCTGGCTCTGCAGGCTTTTCAGGTGAGTTGAGTCAGTGTGAATAACTTATGTATGACTCGGTAGTGGTAATTGTTTAAAAATATGTGACTGGACAACAAAAGAAACCACTGTGCCACAAATTTACAAATATTCTTTGAAAAATCTGAAACACATCACATAATTTAAAAAACAAACAAGAAAAAGAGAGAGAGTGCTTGTTGAATGGCAGGAACTTATTACTAATGTGGTTGCCATAAAAATCCTTTTATAAGGGCTGTATGGTGGAGCTAAGGGCCAAAGTATAGTTGCAGATATACAGTTGGTCAGACATTTAACTAAGTTCTTGTTTCCTGAGGCATATGCTATGTTGCTGAGCTTTGGGGTACTTAATCTTTTTTTAAATATGCTTTCAATTAATTTCTCATGTGCTCTTTCTGGATCTAGTTTATTTTTCCAGGTATGGTAGATGACACTACTGAAATTTACAGTACAGTGAAATCTTTCATAAATACCCATTTCATCATGTAGCACAGATATCTTAAAGTGATCCATGAGAGAAGAAGAATGGAAATCAACTGTGTGGGGGTGTTGGAGTGTGGGGGGATTCACTGATTAAAAATTCCTTTTTTTTCTTCCTCAAACAAAAAAACCCTAAAAACCAACACTTTCTCCCTCTCATGATACTGTATCTTTCAGAAAATCTTGTCAGTGCTACTGAAGTGATTTTTTTTTTTTTTTTTAGCACAGTGCAAGATGAAACGGTAAAAATATAACTGAAGTTAACCCAATTTTAGTTGTTAGAATTACAAAGGATTTTTCTTACATTGACAGGCTCAACTCCATCAGAATTATTTTATAAATTCAATTATTATCTGTCTTTTGACTTAAAGATGTTGAAACCTTATGCAATGATGAAATTTAAGAAGTTGCTGGTAATCCAGCTATTTTGGCAAATGTGTGTGTATATAGACAGGTATCAGTGATGTTTCTAAATGGCAGGGCTAACAAAAGGGAATATTTCTGTTTTGAATCAAATATTCAATATCATTGTAATTTTGTGATTAAAGCTGGATATCTATTGCACTGTGGTCCCCAAAGTTTTGTGGCCCCCTAGGCAACAGCATTGAACAAATACTGTGCTGTGAACTGCTTCATCCTTCTTGACATTTTATGGGCCTGTGAGCAACACTTAGAGGAATTTCCCTTTGCCCATGCTAGATCACAGAACTGTGGTATAAAGGTGAAGTAAATGTTTGGATGTGGGTCATTCTGGAGTTTAACTCCGGAATACTCAGCAGTATTTGTGCATCAGATAGTCTGTGATGACCTAAAATGTTTCAGGGCTTTTATGCAAATTTGTTGATAAATACCACTCTTAAATTGTGCAAGACCACTGACTTACATGTGCACAAAAATGCTAAAATAAAAATATAGTTTGCAAGTTGCTTAATAAATTGACACACCTACTACTTTCACTGTTCCCTCTTTCCTTTTCTGTAGTTAAGACAGCTGAGGGATTGCCCTTTAACACTCCTGTTTCTTGACTATAAACGTTAATGTGCTGACCTGAGTTTTATTTTTAGAAGGTTTAAAAAAGGTGGGGGATGAGCAGACACCCCATGACACCCCCACACCCCATGAGGCCCAAAGGAACCATACCTAATAAATCAAATTGAAGACAAAATAGCCATAAAATTACTAAAATATTCCTGGGAAAAAATATACTTCATTTATGTAACTCACATATTTAAAACATCTGGAAAACTGTCTTGCAGTGTGCTGAATAGATTGTACTGAATTGTGGTCTTATTTTCAAACTCTCTAAAATACAAATGACATCAGTAATTTTGGGTATTACCAAATACCTTGTTTAATGATTTCATAATAAAGTTTGCAAGTTTCTGCCCATTTACCTTACTCATGTATCTTGTTCCAGTTTTACTAACTTAATTCAAAGAATGTCAGGTTGCATTCTCTTTAAAATTAGAAGTCCAGAATGTACATATATGTTAAAACCAGATGAAGCCTGTTGTGTGTTTCATCCCCCACTTCACCCTCAGTAAGCAAGGTTTTGAACTCTGTGAAGGCAATCCTTAGGAACCCAGATGTTTCTTCTTTCTTTCTTTCTTTCTTTCTTTCTTTCTTTCTGAGTCTATATGAAAATATATACTAGTTTTCCCTCATTGTTAATCTTGGCCTGTCTCACCAAAGTTTCTTTCTACTCTACTTTATCCTGGGAAAATAGAGGGGTTTTTATCGATATTCTTTGTCCTCTTGTGAGCTCCTTTGCTGGTCAGTGTTATTTTAGTCACTAAACTGGCTATTGGTTTTGTTGGTCATATTTACTCGACTTTTCTTGCAGGTATGAAAATGGATCAGCATATTATCATGAAGATGATCGTGAAGGTCTCCTAAAAGTCTGTCGACTTGTTATTCACACACGCTATGAAGATTATACAATAGAAGGATTTAATGTGCTGTATACTAAACAGCCTGTTATATACATTAGTTCTGCAGCTAGAACGGGCTTGGGCCAAGCTCTCTGTAATCAGGTAAAGTGAATCAGTTGGGTTTTTAGCTGCAAGTAAAACCTACCTGGCTTCATATCGCTTACTTGAAATTTAGATTTTAAAAATATATTCAGACTTTTCCTGCGAGACTGGTACTTGGGGTATAGTCCGGTACACTACTGACAGCAGTCTTGTAAATCGGTTGGGGCCAGTGAAAGTTTTCTTTTAGACTCATGAGTCTCCCTGGAACTTCCACTGTTTAGAAGTGAAGCTTCTTCCAGATTTTTCCCAATGCTACTGTGTTGACTGAATATATGTATCCCCAAGCAGGCTGTCTCTGCAACTTCCCTGTTCCTTCCACACATTCGCCTCATTAGTGTTCTTCATGAGTAGATTCCCTCATCCTCATGTCTTTTTTTGCCATTCTAGGAACATAGATTTTTAGAGCTTATAAAATCATGAAAGTTTCTAAGACTTAGGATTATGCGTCTGCCTGTTGAAACACAATATGAAAAGGGGCATTTTGAAGAATGAGGACTGAGCTTTGGCCTCAAAAAAGTTGAGTGTAACTTTGGTGATTTTGAAAACTTACTTATTTTTCCTCATGGTAGAAAAAATAGCAATGTGACTAAACAGCAACACAGCAGGGGGTGAGAGCGGAAGGGAGTCTGACGTGAAACCATACTTTGATGCCAAACACATATATGCAAGCCAGTAATAACAGAGGTGGTGTACACTGTGTTGGTACTGCTTTATTAATTTTGATTTCCAACAAAATTATAAAAGGCAAAGGAAGCAAAGTCCATACTGGAGGTAACCTCAGTAGCTGTAGTGGACTATATGTTTAAATTAAAACCATTTGTCTGGAAAAAATACTTTCAGGTTGCATTTACAGTTTGTGTTTTGCAGCAACAATACAGTGGGAGGAAGAGGAATTTTCTGAGTGTTTCCAGTGAAAGGAAATATGCTAACTTTTTTTTAAACAAGTGATTGTTTCTAGATTTTGCACTTTACTTAAGCTCTTTGGGCATGGTGACAAGACCCAAACCCAAACATATCGATTTCCAAACACTGAGTTATTGCAAATATTGTAGTGAATGATGCCCCTGTACTCTTTAAGGAGAATAGTTGAGTGCTGATTCTTGTTTGGAATAGCAAGATTACTTTCCCAAACCAGTGCTTTAAAGAAACCCAGTTTTTCCTAATTATGTTTAAAACTTGTTGGTTTTGCCAAGTGTTTATTTGCATGAATGTTTATAGACTTATATAAACTAATTGAGGCCATATACAGACTTACCTATTACATACCTAGCATTCAGTGCACTAGTGATATTTTTCAAACTTAGCATGCACTGAAGAGTCAAGTTCTTAGGGCCTTTGTTTTCAGTCTTTGGAGAAGGCAGGCAGAGGTACTACTAACAGATTAAAGATGTACACTGCAGAGAAATAAAAATGATATCATAGATGTAACTTGTCTTGGCCAAAATGACTTGGGAAGCAGGTGGTAAAAGTTCACTGGAATAAGTTGGTATCTTTGGTAAGCCAAGTGTTGAATGTAGTTATTGACTGAAACTTCTTGATACAAGAGATACTGCTAAGAATCAGTATTTCGGGAGCTTTTTGCTTCTGAAGTACAGAGTAGACACTGCTAATAACAGTGGTTCCTTATCTTTTGTTTATAAGGTAACCTGTACACATTAAGTGATCACTGAACTTACAAGTGATAGCTTTTTATCTTAGATTTTAAGAAGTGTATATTGTAGAGACAATTGGAACTGAGTAACCGTACATTAATTCAATTTCTGTTAAATGAAGGGATAAAACCAAACTTGTCTGTAACTGTAGTTCTCTTAATTCGCTGAATCTTCTGTTCAGTGATTAGCATGATCAACTAGATTTCACTTGTCTAGTGATCTTCCAAGTTAAAGATGAAAATGTAAGAGAGACTTTGATTCCCCAGTTTCCCCTCATGTTAATGATGCAAAAGTTACCTGGAATTTGCCTCTGTAGCGAATGAAGAACTTCAGACTTACCAGCACAAAGAGCCAGCTAGGCAGTATGATCACAGCAGGCAGATGGCCCTCAGTAGTGAGGTGGCTGCGAACCTCCAGTGGAACATGGCCCGTGCACAAAGCACAGCTTTGCTTACACAATGTATTCATTGTAGGGGTGGCCAAGAAGAGGAGGATTTATTTAGGCTGTTGTACAGGGCACAGGCATCTCGTTAGAAAAAATGAATGCAGTTGACGTGCTACCAAAAGTTGATTCTCTTTTCCAGTTTCTCCTGTGCTTTCTTTGCTATTAATTTGATTAAAAGTTTTAGCAGGAAACTTACATTATAAAGTAATATCCAGCTTTTTTATTGTCCTGTTTACTATTTTTTGTGTCACTGTGTATATTTCTGTGAACGCTTGTAATAAGTATGTCTCAGTTATTGAAATTCCATCATTTTTATTGCAGCTAGGGTTACCCCTCTCTTGCATGTGTCGTGTGCCTTGTAACACTATGTTTGGATCTCAGCATCAAATGGTAAGTTTGTCTTCCTTAAGAGCTCTTTTTAATTTTTATTTATTTGAAAACCCTCGTTAAATGAATGTCAAGTATGTTGTTAGGAAAAGCTTATTAATGTACTTACTTTTTCAACCTCTAAGTCTTCTGTGTTATAGCTGTACAAATCACAGATTGAAATCTAAAAAGCCAGCAGCTTGTATTTGTAATGGCATATAGTAAGGTGCTTTTTAGTCTAAGACTTGTAGAATACATGTAGTCGGAGGTACATTTAGAAACTACATGATGTATTTGTATTGTATTTTTCACAAATGCTGTATCTGACCTTTGGGTTATTTTACCTTTGAGAAGAAGAAACTGCAAGCCACAAAGAAAGACATTAAGAATGTCCTTCAGAACTTCAGAATGCTGTCCATTTTCATTCGTAATGCGTTTTGCCAGTTCAGCAGAAACTATTCTGTATTGTTTGACAAACATATTTATAAACACATATCTCTTTCTTATTGATAACAGGATGTTGCTTTGTTGGACAGATTGATTAAAGATGATGTTGAGTCTGGAAAACTGCCTTTGTTGCTTGTGGCCAATGCTGGTAAGTCCTGTGGACAAACAATAACAAAAAAGTGCACTGTTTCATGAATATATATAAAACGCAAAATAAAAATCTATTTTTTTAAACTGTTTAGTGGTTGCATGTCAAGAAATATCAGGAAATAACAATCACACAATAATTATCTGTCCAGAGGGGGGTTTTATTTAACTGATTTAAAGTTGGATTGTACCGCTACAGTTCTGCTTATGTCAGTTGATGTATTAATATGACTAAAACTTATTTTAGTGAGTGCAAACCCCTTGCTGAAAATCAGTTTCACATTAACACTTCAGAATTTCTTGATGCATGTGCCATCAACTTTAGCTTTAAAAATTCTATTTTTCTTCTAGTTAATTAAACAGAACTGCTCTTGAACGAAATTTGTTTTAAGTACAAATGAAGGAGGTGACTGTTACTCACTTTGGAATTGGAGATGTACCCAAGATGATAATCTTGGTTTAGTTTCCTTTAGTTGAGGTCATACTTTGTACATATTAAAAATGTCTGCATTTCTTATCTGAGTCTGAGGAGTCTTTTAGTGCTTAGGACATCTAATTTTCTAAGTATTTTTAACATATACTGACAAGCAAAACAAGTACTTTTTTTTTTTTTTGTCTAGAATTCCAGTTGCTTATAAGTCTTGATGAACCAGATATGAATATTGTGTAGTGGGCTTTTATTAAACACCCTGTTTCCTGCTCTTCTGTGACTTTTTTGACAACAGTACAAGAGGTCCTTCTATGTAGAGTCCTAGTTTGCATGCTTATCCTTTATGATTGCCTTTTTTCCTTTTCAAAAAAGGGACACCAGGTGCTGGGCACACAGATAAACTCGGCCGACTGAAGGAACTTTGTGAGCAGTATAATATGTGGCTCCATGTAGAAGGGTATGAAACTTGAAATTTTTTTCTGTATAACTATGTTTATTAAAAGTCTGACTAATGGATGGCACATAATTTTCCAGCTAAACAGCTAGTAGAGGGCCATAGGACCATCTTTATTTTTGCCGTATTAAGCATTTTATATAATTATAATTTTGTCGCTATTTGAGATAGATTGTTTTACATACATGGGATTAATTGGAGTGGTTATTTCTGCATAGGTTTGTGATTACTTTTACTCAGATGGTAATCTTAGCTGCCTTTGCTTTGGAAATTGGAATACGAATAAAAAGACCTTATAGGACAAGCCAGGGGAGACATTATACGGTGATTATTGAGAATAAGAAAGAAGAATGGAATGAGTGTGGAAGAGATGACACTTTAATGAAAGTTGTCAAGAAGACAGCTGCAAGTGCAGTGTGCAATGTAACTGGAAGGAGGATTAAACCAAGAGGAAAAGAAATTCCAAGAACTTAGACGATGTTAATGGAGACTCCATTGCTTAAGATTTTTTTTTTTTTTTGAGCCTGGGGTAGAGACTGGTTCTCCTGATATTTCATTGTATGGTGTTACATTTGTATGCTATTTATTTCTGATACCAAATTGATCCTGAATTATGGGTAGGACTTCGGGGGATGATTTCCCCAAAGGCTGGACTAAAACATTTTTAGACTGAATTGGATTTTTACTTTTGGATTTTCAATCTTGGAATACCAAGTAGCAATATCTACTGCATTGGTAATGAAAAATATATATAAGCAAAACCTACCTCCCTTTATACATCAATATGAAGTATTTAAACTGAAGATTAAAATGCTATCTCTTCATACGTTTTTAATATGTGCTAAAACTGCTTTATTTTTCTAGTGTGAATTTGGCAACTTTGGCTTTGGGTTATGTCTCCTCTTCTGTACTGGTATGTTTTACTATATCTAGAAACTTAATAATGTGGTCTAGACTTTAAAGTCATGATCTAATCAAAATATACATGGCTTATATTCTGCTTATTGTAATAAACTTCAGGCTGCTACAAAATGTGACAGCATGACTCTTACTCTGGGTTCCTGGCTGGGTCTCCCAGCTGTACCTGCAGTGACACTCTACAGACATGAGGATCCATCTTTGGTATGTTCAGCTTCTCACTCATTATTCTCAAGATCTTGAGACTTCAATTTTGATCATGGCATAGTGACTTGTTCTTCATAAGCATATAAATTATAATTTGTAAAATCTCCCCTAGGTAAAGGTGTGACATATTCCATAAGCTGATAAAAAAGGAATAATTGGAGAGCTTAATAGTGGTTTGTTTATTGTTTGTTTTCCTCTTTAGTCCTTAGCAGCCGGGCTGACATCGAGTCAGCCCGTAGAGAAGCTCCGTGCTCTGCCATTGTGGCTCTCCTTGCAGTACCTGGGCCACGATGGGATTGTGGAGAGGATAAAGCATGCCTCACAACTAGTAAGTAACACCTTGTTGGCACATTGTTTATGGATACTTTGCTGCTTTTAGTATAGATTGGAGACTGTTCTTAAGTATCCTCACCATCGGATTTAATGATTTGAGTCTCCAAGCAGAAACAAGGTTCAGATAGCAACAACAGTACAAGTGATATCCAGATGGCTATCATAGAACACTGTTACACTTAGGAGTGTTTTTATAATTCCTGTTAATGCATCTTTTTGATTATTGTGATGTGTTGTAAAAGAATTGACTACAAATATTGTAATTGTTGGCAGCATAGCATATTGGTTCATATCATGTTACAAATTATGAAAGCAGAGTTAAGTGTTTGGGGGAGGGATGTGCTTTTACTATTAGATTGTATATTTTATTACTTTTTTAAATGAGAAATACTTAATTTTGTTCTTTCTAAACAGTAAAATAACATAATCACTTTGGTTTTTTGGTCACTTCTCCTTTTAAC
Organism: Podiceps cristatus; assembly: GCA_000699545.1. Classification (NCBI taxonomy): domain Eukaryota; kingdom Metazoa; phylum Chordata; class Aves; order Podicipediformes; family Podicipedidae; genus Podiceps; species Podiceps cristatus. The sequence goes on from JMFS01084841.1 coordinate 15,497, forward strand.
AATTTTGCTTGAAAACTGATCAGAGAAAGACAGTCTTCCTACTCGGCATCGTATTGATTTAAATAACAGTAAATCATAAATGCCTGACAAAAGAGACTGCAAAACATTTCCTCAGATACAACGACAAGTGCACTATTTTTGAAGTTGAGTCTATACCCTAGTGAAAATTAAGGTACAATATAATATGTTACTTAAAAAATGTATTGTTCATAATCAGAACATTTTCCTTAAGGAACAGCACCTACTGAAAATTCAAAGAAGGGCAAGATGGAAATGTAACGGTTAGCGAAGAAGCTGTTGGCATGAGAGACCTAAAAGAGTGACAAAGTATCATTACTCATTAAGATTTTGTCGCATCTAAGATTGATCTTAGCTTTTATAGTCTATTAATAGGCTTAAACCACAATGTAAGAATTAAGAATGTCTTTTCTAATGAGAATAATTTAGAAAGACATCATAACCAGTTGCTATGGTAGCTTTGAGAAGATTAATTGTTCTGCTACATGCCATGCTTTAGTCAATGGACTTGTAATATCTCTGGAACTTTGTCAACAAATACACCAAGACTTTATTTTAATGAAAGTCACTTTTTAGTCTGTGTTTTACTAAAAACAGAAAATATTTTTTTTCCATTACATTCTAAATTTACAAATAAGAACTGGGTGAATCTCTGATGTGTCATAGGGGTTTCTTCAGAAATAGAAATGATGGTAGTGACTATTTAATATTTTTCAGAAGAATTTTCAACTTCTAAAAGTGTTTTTGTTTCTTCCTTTTGTTTACGTTCTGCTATGGTCTTTCAGAGTCAAAGGTTACTGGAAAACTTGAAAAACCTGGATTTCATTAAAACTTCGGTACAGTCTACATTTAATACTTTTGTTGTATACTTAATCTTTGCTTGTTAAATGATAAGAATAACTTTGATTTTAAAAAAAATATTACTTAAATCATAGCCATTGTTTTGAAGATGATTGGTATCTTTTTGATTAAGTTCTGGTGTTCAGTGAAATTGTGTGGCTTGGTTGAGTGCCTCCAGAAGTTACCCAGTCCATTTCTCCTACCCCCAAAGCAGGATCAATTATAATCTTGTTATTTCTGTTGAAACTTTCTTGACGTTGTCCAATGATTCTGGGGCAATTTTCAAGAGAAATTTTTTTTAATGTCTGAAAATACTTAAAGCTAAATAAACTATTCAGTACGGTATATTTGCTAATGAACATGCTTAGGTTTCTTGCTTTAGAGTGCCCAAATTTTAATTATGCATGCCTTAAATCAATACAATTCTGCTTTAACTGAATAATGATTTACTTTCATGTGTTTACAGATACATTTGCTCCTAGACATTCCCAGAGTTAACTTCTGATACTGAGATAATGTGAACATTGTTACTGCTGGCAAAATTACTTCCTTTGCTCAGCAGCCTAAGGAATTACACAGTGTTAAATCTTTAAAAAATATTTGAAAATATATATATATTATTTTTTTTTTAATTATTATTTATTTATTTATT
>JMFS01084846.1:0-15078 GCA_000699545.1 Podiceps cristatus
CCAAAACATTCTATGATTCTATGAAATAAAGCAACTAGATGACTTTTTATAGAATAGTGGAGGACTGAGTGCCTATTTTTTGGTGTGAGGATTACTTTGCTCATTTGTTTGTTTTGTATAACAGCTGACTTTCCATTAGCAAAGGGTTTCTACAGTCTAATCAGTCTGTAAAATATTCCCAAGCCCAGGACAGAGGTATGGTTACAACTGCTGTATTGCTCTGAACTACATCTTTATGACTCTGGAAAGCCAAACTGTGTTCACAGAGCCAAAAAAAAAAAAAAAATCAAATATGTTTTAATTTGTTCTTTGCTTATAAGAAGTTCAGAGGAACCTGAATTACTGCACCAGACATGAATGTTAATAGACCAGTCGTGAACTGTTGCAGGCTGCTGGCAACACACTGCACTGTGGCAAACACTGCTACAGTTCAAGATAAACTTGAAGCTACAGAAAAGTTTGTCTCTACTTTTGTTTGTGGCTTAGCTAGTGAAGTACCTGACAGCAGGGCTGTCCTGGAGGGGGAGGTGTGACTGGTATTGCAGCCCTTCCTGAGCACCTCGTGGGGTTCATGGCTCTCATCCTGGGTCAGCCTCCTGGGACATTCAAACACGACTCACAGATGTGGCCCCAGTCTCGTGCACAGATGTGCCTTTTGGGTCTCCAGGAAAGCTTCCAAGACAGAGACCCACTCTTCTGAATGGGGGCTAGGCCGGGGTGCTGGCACGGGCACTGGTTGCTGCTCCCACGCCCTGAGCAGAAGCAGCTTTGCCCTCACACCCTGAGCATCCAGACATGGAGCCATAGAGCTAATGGCCAGTTGTGAGATGTGGCACAAGTGATTTAAGGGTCATCATAATGTGAATCTGAAGCAGAGGCTGAGGCAGACCCATTTTGCAACGCAGATGTTATTTACCTTAGCAGGGAGAGCCTCCTTTCCCTTTGCTCAGCCCGTCTCATTCACTCACCCCTCACTGTACCTTGTACAGGAGGTACAAGGTGCCCTGGCCCACCAGCCTGTCTATCCTCACAGTACATGCTACCCACACATGGAGGGGAAAAAGATGCGATCCTGTCACTTATGCCCACACAAGGACTTTTAACCTGGCTGGACAACTGCCGTACTGCTGCCAGAGCTAAGCTATTAAATATAGGTTCTTCTAATGCCCCCAAAGCTTGTTTATGTCCCCGAAAGGGAAAGGATGCCCAGTTCATTACAGGTGCCCTAGGCATTACTGTAATTCTTACAGGCACTGTTAAAAGGCTGCCCAGTGACTGCAGTGCCATAAATTGTCGCTCAGCGATGCATGAGGCTCCCTCCTCCCATTGTAGCACTGAGCAACAATCCACAAAGCAGCACAAAGTTGTCCTGTTAAAAGGAGCTCAGAAAGGGTAGGATGAACTAGCTGGACTCCATAGTTTCCTACAAACTGGGGCAAATTCTGCTTCTAACCTAACAAAGGCACCAACTTAAAACTACAGGAACAGATGTATACTGGATAAGCCTGGATTCAGATGCATGCAAGAGAACCCAAAATAACTGGTTAGCAGAGCTGGTTAGCAGAGCTAACCAGTGCGATGCAATTTTCTCAATCCTTATTAATGTTAATCACCCCCCAAAAAAGGGAGCAGGGCAGAAGTGAGGCAGAGAAAGCACATTGGAGGGCAAGGTGCATTACCTTGGGAGATGTTTTTTACCTTGCTAGAAAGTCATGATTTGGTAAGATCAAGATTTCCTTACTAGATTCCCCCACATGGTACTGTAGTGTATAGCTGTATCAGAACCCTATAAATTACAATTGCAGCCATACTGGACAGCTTCAATGTCCCTGAGAGGCCCATAAATGTCTTTACAGGTTCTCAGCCTGACTTAGGAGACCAACAGTTCTACCACCCCTTGAACACGCCCTGAAAAGCCGTGACCTGGAAAGGGTTAATGCTTTCCAAAGACTATGTTTTAATATAAAGTTAGATATCCATTTTTATTGTTCAGAGCCTTTACCACATGATCACATCCGCAAGGTATACTCTGATAGAAGGGAAAACTTTATGCTTTCTAGCATTTACCCTGTCTGCTCATTTTTCAGAAGCCATGTTTGTGATGTTAAAGGCATGTTGATGCTCCATCATATGGTAATGTATTGCCAGACAACAGACTTTGTCCTTTTTGCTTGATTTTTGGCAGTTTAGGATAACTTGGACAAAAAAAGCCATGATAAGAACATCGTTACTACACAGTCATTTCATCAGAAGTTCAAAAAAAATGCCAGAAGAAAGGTGTCTGTGCAATACTATTTGGAATCTGCATATGTCTCATGGAGTAAACAGATATTATCCTTAAGCAGGACCCTAGTTTTGGCCCTTCAGAGGTGGGAAAAGCTTTGGTAATAACTCCCTGGCTACAACCAGCAAGGCTACCGTCTGCGGGTATGTTGGGTTCTCCCCCAGTTCAGGACTGAAAGGTGGAAAGGGAGGGAGGGAGGGAACTGAAGAAAGAGGAAGGGATGGTCTCAAAATTGAGTAACATTATTCTCCCGAGAAGAGTCTACACTTCTGCTACAGAGTTCTCCTTAAATCACAAATTGCAGAAATAGTCAGTAATTGCACGTTCATTGTTCTGTGCTCATTCTTAAATACTGAGTACTCAACAGCTTCAGCTGAAGTCAATGTGAGCTGCACTTTGATCCTTTGAAGGGCTACAAACAGGGAGTAACTTGACAAGTGAGGCTATGGCTATCCCCCTGCACAGCCGATGCTGATGGTCTGCGTGATCACAGCCTCATTGTGCTGGGGTGCTGTCAGGATAACCGCAGTTGGGTTTATAAAGCACAGGGTGCTACAGTGATGGACAACTCAGGAGAGCAAATGCATAAATTACCTACTTACACTTTTGGAAAACATTTTTCTACAGCATTTACGAGACTTTATACTGACGATCCACACTGGAGGTTGTGTTACAGATGCCCTGAGCTACAGGTACTCGCATTAAACATACCAAGGATTTTTATCTCCAAACAATATACCTCCAAGCACAGCCCCGTAACAAACCCACCACAGAAATTTTGCTGCTCTACAGAAATCAGCATTAATCCATGCCTGGAACCTGCTCCAGGTTAATCCTTGGTTGGCAGCTGCCGCAGATGGAAAGGAACACTGCTCTCGGACACCTTCTTCTCATGAACTGTTAGAACAAAATTCTCGGAACAATGTTCCAACTTTGTGTTAACCATAATGATGTTACAGCCTTGAACCACCTGCGAGAGCCTGGGGACTCGCAGACAGAGCGATAAGAGAGTAAGTCTGTCACCTCTTTTGACAACATGCAGCATGTGTAATGTGCTTCCAAACTTCAGATGGCATTCCTCTCCTACTCCACCTTCCCTTACGCAGGGCATGCAGCTAGGTGTTTTACCTTCACCAGGTAAAAACTGAAGCACAAGAAAACACTTTTACCAGTATAGAGAACTTTCACTTTTCACACTTCATATCCCAATATGAGTGTGTGCTGGTTGTGCATGTGAAGGAGCTCAGGACCGCAGCTCGGATACGTTTCTAAAGGATTCAGAAAAAAATATGCCAGAGGAATCCAAGAGGGTTGCCAAAGTTTTTAACGCGTACTAAGCTTTTATACTATAGCTTTAATTGACTAATAGATACAATCTACCTCAGCACAGAGGGGTACCAAACTAGGGCAGTGCGGCGAGGTTTAGGAACAGAAGGAAGGTTCTGGGTGTCCCTGCAGCCACTCACCTCCCGCACGTACCCAGGGAAGGGAACCTGCAGGCCTGGGAGAACATGCCAGAGTGAAGCTGCAAAGCACAAGACAGAGCAATAAGGTGGGAAATATTCCCCCTCTTCCCTTAAAATTTGTCACAAAGCGTTTCACCATCATTTTTACTAGATTTTGCAGAATACTGGAATTCTTTTTACCCACTACCAACATATCTGTTTTTGTGTCCGTACAGATGCATCTGAGGATTTTTGGAATACACTTCTGTCCTTCGGGCATGTTTTTCAGACAGTGACAGTAAACAGAGCTCTTACCAACCTCAGCCAGCAGAAACACTCTGTCTGAAAAATACCCATCATATTTTTCCAGTTCTTTCCTTTGTTTATTTAAAATATAGCTGCAATAAATATACATTTTATCAAAGTCATGGTGAGCACCTGAGAGATCCCTGTTGTCATGACACCTCCAGGGACTTGCCATAGTAAGGGCAGAGATGCTTCTGCTGGGTAAAGCAAATGACTGTTGAAGGGAACTCACATTTAACAGATCAACATGCTTTAAAGCATCCCTGCCCCACTGTGTAAGAGTTTTTAACTAAAAGCTGGATTCGTGTAAAGTGGATGTTACATACATGAATAACCCTACATGTCTGCAGCAGAAGCCACCCAGTGACATAGTGCTCCTTGCAGAGCTTTGCATTTGGAAGCACAGGTAGGATGTATTTTTTTTTTCCCTGTCTGAAATTTGTTTGTAGTAAGAATGTTGTTTATAATTTTTCCATTCAAGTCAATTTCCAAAATTTCTAGTTTGTTATTTGTTTGTTTGGTTTTTAAGAAAAAACTTTCTAGATTCAGGAGCAAAACACAATTTCAGGCTAAAACATCCCAGAGCAAGCCTAGCCTTTTCCTCAAAGAATCCAAAAGCTGGAAGCTGAAATTGTCACTTAGGCAAGAGAAAAAGCAGGTACAGGTCTTCATCCTGCCTGTGGCAAACCGAGGTCTCAGCCCAGACATTGCCAGGCCATTGCTCTCACACCCTCATCTTTCTCCTTTATAAAAACCTGGTTTGTCTCCATTTCATCCTTATGTGAAACAAGAATAATGCTACAATATTCGCAAATCCCGCTGTATAGCTGAACAAGTTTCCCACCAATCTTCTCTGGTTTAGAGATCTTTTTGAGATGAGATGGTTTGTATGTGAAGATTTACAGGACACGAGGAAGCCAGGGAAAAGTGACCCGGTGCCAAGCGGAGTCTCAGGAAGAGCTTACCGGACAGGGCGCACCTGTGCCCACCAGCCACCCCCACAAGCTTAGCCAAAGAAAGAGCTACTCATCATCTCCTGCATCCTCTGCCTCCTCCCCCAAAGCTTAGCAGCTCCTGCCCAGAGCACACACACAAAGCCAGACTCTCTCAGGCTGTGGGACTAAAGCCTGCTACAGAAGCAGAGAAGAGCACTTACTATATTTGATAAAATGGATTTCACACTTTCCCAGCAACAAGGTAAGAAACATGTATCAATAAGGGGAAAAAAAATGGGTTTGACCTATCTTGCTCCTCTCTAAGGGAGTTGGAGTAGAGACAGCCCAGTGTGCTCCCCAGCCTAAGCCTGTCGTCTGCCCAGCAGGCTGGCGTCAGAAACACACTTTCAGGACTATCTAGGAGTGCAAAGCTATGGGTAAAAATAAATGAGGACTAAGAAGCAAGTGGCTTCTTAAACACAGTACAAGTGACACGAGATGAGCTCCAGAGGCAGTGACACAACTGGCATTTCCCGGGGTTCCCCGACACAAGCAAACTTTGACTCTCATACAGAGATACACAATTACTTCATTAAAAAAAAATATATATATATACACACACACACATATATTAGGGGCAGGAAGAGATATCACTGTCACTATGCAACACAAAATACATGGAAAGAAAACAAGGGAAAAAAAAAAACCTTTATTACACATCATTGAAAGTTTGAATAATTGTGAAGACCACATGCTGGTGCTATTGGCTGCAAATTTGTCAGTACCGAAGTCTCTGAAGGACTTCAGCTCTTGGCAGAACTCAAACATTGCAGTGCTGCTCTTACACTCACCTATTCTTACATTTCAGGCTTCAGTTTTTCCCTCGTACAGGCCACAGGATCCCAAATGCAGAAGGCTCGTGCACTTCCAACCCATCTAAGAGCACCACAAGCCCTCTTCAAATACTGCATCTTGCAGATGACTAAACACACCATTATGTGCCTAGACATTTCCCAGGTGCACTCACAAGCTTTAGCCAACAAAATTCAAGTCTGCTAGATATTCTACTATTATTTACAAAGCAAGTTTAGGAGCTCTGATGTATAGGTGTGTTATCCAAACTGCCCCTGACACCAGCTGAACTTTTTGCTCCTTGACGTTTGGAGTACTCCAAAATGCTTGTACTGCTTTTGGAGGAAACTGAAATCCAGTCCAAAAGAAGAAAAATTACATGAGAACATTCGCACTACATCAGACAACAATGAGGACAGGAAACACTTCAGGAAGAGTCTAGGAACAAGGGAAGTGCACAGATATGCCTTCCCAGGCTCCACCTATTTGTGACTCGGAGACTTCTTGACCTAGAAGTCACTGTCTTTGTATTCAAGAAAAGCCTATTCAACCACATAGCATCCATTCTACCATGGAAAATGCTCACCTAAGGAGGAACTGGTGTTTGATGTGGAGAGCCGGAAGACATGCAGTGTCATTCTGTGTCCTTGAAGCTCTCATGTGCTGTCACTCGGTTATCCCCATGTTATGTGAACTGGACACAAACAGCACTGAACAATTCTCCAACTAGACATCTTACCAAATTGGCTTGTGATGTTCAGAGATGACAAGTCAAAAAAATGTCTCGCTTACACTCAGAATGCTCTATTAGGCATGTAAGAAACTGTAAAATTAAGGAATTAGTCATTAGTATGGGAAATGTCAATGCCATGAGTGACTATATTGTATTTATGGAAAATTAACTTGTCCAATCCTGTACAAAGCAGGAACACCAAGCTCCTCTGCTGAGGTTTTAGACCAAGTCAGAAAAGTATGTTTCCAAAATGCTCATTCAGGATAAATCCAGCCCCAAAAAAGCCAGAGCACAAAGGTTTTATACCAAACAAACCACATAAGCCCCTTTGTAAAGTTTAAGTAATCCAAAGGCTTTGCACTGGCACCCAGCTGATTCTCTCCTGGATGGCCCAGTACTTAAGCGGTGGAGAAAATGCTTTTCAACAGGTTATGGCAGAGAGGGGGTTTGCAGGAGTTAGTTCATTACTGGTTTGGTGTTTTTAGATACTTAAATCCCATTTTAAAAAAAGAGGTCCTGCAGTGAGGACGAAACAAAATCTGCATAAAGGTGAAGCTAGAAACGATCTGAATATTGCAGAAAGGGAGGGTGTGGAAGGAAGCAAGGACAAAAAACATATAAGCAAAGAGGAGAAACTTGGTGTGGACAGGAACTGCAGGAGTTACCACTGATATCTGTAAAGTGGTTGACAGGTTTAGAGCGCCTCGAACTCACAAGCCACTCAATACTGGCCCACAGAGGGAACCGCAAGGGCAACCAGGGTCAGAAAGAGTTTGCAACATTTTTGATGACTGCTGTACTTTATGGAAAACAGAAATACCAAAGCCAGGAGGGCAATGGTAGCTGAGTAGTTGGATCCTGGGTCTCACTCTTTTTCAGGTGTAATTCACTCCCTTTCCTCCAAACCACCCACTTCTGAAAGAAATCCCTGCTCTCCTGAGCACAGCATCAGAGCAACAGGAAGGAGTCACAGGTTGCCTCCCACAGCAGGAACAGAGAGGTGGAAAGGGGTAAAAAGGAGACAGCAAAACATCCAGAGAAAAAAGAGAGGATCAGGAACACAAAAGGGAAGAAAGGGAGGAGAATCACATGGCAGGAAAAGTAAAAATTTTAAAAGAAAGGTTTAGAAAAGAGCAGGATGTTGAAATCAAGAAGCAATTAAAACAATCAGTGCCCAATCGGCTGGAGACCAGCCCAGAGCTTTGGCAGCAAGACAGCACACTGGCAGAATCTGCACCAGGAATAACTTCTTCAGCAGAGCCCTTTCATTATTCAAAATACATCAGTTTTGAAGCTGGAAAAGGAAGAGTAGAAAGTATTTAAGTGCTTTGTTAAAGGCCTCCAGAGATGCCTCATGCAGATACAAGCTCACTAATTCTATAGAAAACCCACAAAGCCCCACCTGAAGGGAGACACTGAGCATTTGCCACAGCAAGGGAAACATCCTACCACTTGAAATGTTGTTTTAGCAGCCCATGACCCATTCCCTGTGTCTACATGGACAGTGGCATAACAAGTTTCATTTGGTTATTTTAGCTTTGCAAGAAAAACTGTGAGCTTTGACGACTGAAATATTTGTTTCAGTTTGAGCAGCTGAGATGATCTCCCAGTTCCCTGGACTTTGCTGCTTCTCTAGTTGGGCGAGGGATAGCGAGGAGAAAGGGGGCTGCACACACTGCACATCACGTGAAGCAAGTCACAATTTTTAGGAATGCATCTCAAACTTCAGTTTAAGTAACTGTGCTGCATCCTGAGCGTGGTGCACAAGAAGGGAATAAACTGGCCGCAGAGGAGAGCGGGGAGCTGTGCACTGCTACCCCAGCAAGTCCTCACTGACTCGTCTCACCGGGGATTTGGCTAAGAAGAAACTGAGACAAAGAGACATGTATCTGAACGACACACAGAGGTGGCTGAGTTGAGGATGAGTGTTAAAGTCCACACTTTTGTGTTGCAGTCATGCAGCAGCTAAGATCCTGTTGTACTGCATACGCTTACACATGGATGAAATGGGAAACATCAGACTCTCAAGTTCCCCACCTAACCCATACCAACCTGGCTACGTGGGGGAAACCCTGACACCTGCTGCTCCTCAAGTTGTTTCAGCCAGCCTGCAAAAGCCTTCAGTAACACCCTGAGCGCATCCCATGGACAGCTTTTTATCCTGTTCCTGTTTTTAGAGACCATCTCCTCCCCTCCTCATGTGCTAATTATAGCAATAGATACAACTCAGCAGTTTGATGCAAACTGCTGAAAATGAGAGATAGAAGCCATGCTCCACAGTGATCCAAAGCTGAGGGATTTGGATTACAGGGAATCTTTTTTTGCACTAGCCTAAGGATGGCCTGAGTAACATGAGTTAATTTTTTCCTACATATTATAGCTATACTTAATCATCAAGCCATGGAAAAGAGATTAGTGTCCAGCAGGACTGCAGGTCATTCCTGTGCCCAGGCAGCTGCTGATGCTGCGGAGCTCCTGCTGCCATCAGTCGCAATCCCCACCTGTCCCATCTTACATGGCTTGTGACAATAATAGACCTCAAGGTTTCCAAGACCCATACTCTCTCTTTATATAGGGGTAATACAGTAGCACAGGCTGCATTGGTCACTGCCTTTCCAGAGAGTTCCTCACTTCTGGTGCATGAGATGAAGTGCTAAGAATAACACAACATGAATAGGAAGAAGAAGCAAAACACCTACCAGAGGGGTCCCTTCCTTTTCCAGCTGAGATCTCAGAGCAGCTTTGCAACACATGGTTTATTAGGGCCTGATCCAAAAGCTCCCACTGACTTACCTCCCCCCACGCTTTTACAGCCTTGTTCAACAGAAGCAAATTGTTTCCCTGCCTTTTCTTGGCTGAGCTAGATGGACCTTCAGATTCCCTTTGCCATCTTGATAACATTATCTGCTTTCCTCTCTCTCTTTCAGCATTTTCCTTTTACAGATTGATTCACAGTAACTCTTCCCTTTACTAAGTCTGGGGAAAATACAGAAATAATGTTGCTAATAGAAAGTCATACCATTTTGTTAATATGAATTAAAGGTCTTGCTTCTTCCTTGGAGCACTTTTGCATGTATCCATACAAAAATATTAAGATGGCTTTGTGTAATATACTTGCTTGTAAGACTGTATTTAAACTTATAAACACGTACAAAAACTGGTGAGGCAATCCTGACCGGCCTAGCAACAGACTAATGTTGTAATTAAAAAAAAAACAACATGGGGGGCTCCTGACATTCGCTTGTACGCTCATGTTCACAGAGATGCAGTTCCTTCTCAATGAATTTTCATGACAACTCCTTCATTCTGCTCGTAACCTCTTACCATCCTCCCTAAGACAACGCCAATATACCCCAAGGATAGACAGGGTTATAACTCAGGCTGGAACTCCTTAACCTTCTCAGTCATTTCAGCCCTGGTTCCAACAGTGGCTTCCCAAGGCTGGCTAGTTCCCGGCATGGCTGTGGGGGAGTGAAAAAAAGGCATTTTGCCAAGGGCAAAAACCTCATTCCCTTATATTCTTTTCTTAGCTTATCTCTGAAGCTCAGGAAGGAGTGAAACAGTGAGGACAGCTCGTCATACAAAGTAAGAGTTAGGACTGGATCTTGGACTTCTTTTTAAGAGCTTAATAAAGTGAACCTTCATCTTTCGAAGGCTTAATGGCTTGAGTTCAGGCAAAATCTAATCTGCTTATTGGAAAGGATGAAAAGAGGAAGTGGAATACTCAGAGATAGGACGTGTACTTCTGAGGTTGGGTAGCTGCAAATTTTTCTCAATATCAATCACTCCTATTCCTGCCATGCTTGATTAAAATAAATTAAAAAAAAAAAAAAAAGCTACAAACTAGGACAAAGACTCAAAACATTTGTCACCATGAACACTATATTACAGATGGACAAGACCTTTGAATGAAGGCAACAGAGTTTTCTTAAGCAAGAAAAATATCTGCTTTTGACTTTATAAATTTATGACCTTAATTCAATAATCTTTCTCTGTAAAAAAATGGTACATGGTTTCTAAGCAGCACACAAACAGCTTTCTGAGCTGTATGCACAATGATCTTGCCAACCTCGCAGTGGCACCAGGGAGTTCACCTCACGCCAGTATCCTAAGGCCATTACGAGCAGGGATGGTATTTACAGCCTCAGGCAATGCAGTTGCTTTGCTTAAGGTAAAACTATGGATGCATTGTAGTTTGGCAACTAACAAGGGAAAACGTGTGCCTATACATCCTGTCATTCAGGAGGCTTTCTCTATAGCATGCTGATCACAGTGCTGCTAAATAAATAAAATTATTTATTAAGCATAGACAATGATTGCATTCACCACGAACTGTACATGAAAACCGCAAAACGACTGTAGGTACGATATCCCCACACAGGCCTAAAGTCAGTGGGGACAGCCAATAGCTTTCAGCACGGCTACTCATAAAACTAACTGCAGCTCAGTTTGGCCAAACCATACAACAACAGGATGGAAGAGCACAGCTGGTAATGCAGTGGCACAGCTCCTGTGGAAGGCAAGCGACAGAAGAGCAGGGTTGGGAGCTGCGGGAGGAGACAGGGGTGCGTACAAAGAGGCAGGGCAGGAGCCCTGTCAGTGTCCTCTTGCAGAAGGTGGTTAGATACTGGACAAGTTCAAAATAGATTTTGTTTAGTGGTTTAATGACTTTTCTCTTCACTGCAATTTGCCTGGGCAATGGCTAAACATCTACAGGCTAATGCAGGAAATCTACTGAAAAACCTGCACTCTAGAAACATTTGCCAGGCTCTTTGAAAAAGTGGGCAACACAAAACCCCTCTGGTTTCCACAGGTCTCAGTGAATCCACAAGGTCCAGTTTGAAGCTTTCTCCTAGGAACACCCATCTGCATTTCATACATGCATCTGGCACAGCTGCCTTCCACCAGCTGAATCACCACTGGACTTGACTCTGGATATCTACTGCTACTGGATTTAATGACTCCAATCCGATAGTTGGTTTTTAACGATATACTATTTGCTTGTCACTTGCCAAAACAGTGGCTCCCTCCCACTTGCCTACAATAAAACAATCCAAACTGTTGCTGCTAACAATAGAGCTAATGTTTACAATTAATTACTGAAAATATTTTAAGTTTTGTGGATCCTTCAGTGAAAGACAACAATTACAGATAAATTTACAATACATGAGTCACAATAGGCAAAATTCCTCGGAGAACTAGTATTTACAGATATTTAAATAATTCTCTAAGTCATATAGACATTTTACATGAAGAAGCTCTTCTAATACAGCTGATACGATAATTTCTGTCTCATGTAGGAGAAAACGGATACATCAGAATGAAGCTGTATCCCTCTTCAACCCTGCACAGGTGCCAAGGCTGATGTTGGGTGATTTATCATCCCACACACTTGCTAAAACTCCTTCAGAAGACAGCAGCAGTGTGTGCTCAGTTGGGCTGGCCACACTTTCTTTTTTCTTTGGGCTTTAGAAATGAAACATGTCTTTTTGAACAGTACCTTTCAGGGGAGAAAAAAAAAAAAAAAAAGACATACAGGGTTCAAGAGGTTTTAACTGAGAGTGAATTTGGATTCTCCTTTTTGCCCTCTTTTCCACCAGGGAAGGAAGATATCAAAACATGTTTTGTGTTTTATACCAAATAGAGTATTAGCTGTAATAAAAAAATAAATTATCTCTAAAGTTTCATCATATTTTTAAAGGTTTCCATATCTTTTGGTACATTTTTGTGATCTGTATTAATAGTTCAAAAGGACAAAACCCTGTCCTACTTCTGCCTGCCCCCCTTGCACCAAAGATGTCCTATTTGGCTTTAAAGGAACTTGCGGAGGCTGCTAGAGAGGAAGCTCTCAAACAAAACACGTTTCTACCCAGAGAACAAGGACCACACCGTTTGTTGTTACACAAGCCTCTTCCTTGCATTCCAACTACTCTGTTGCAGCATCCCTGACAAATCAGATGTGTGGGGCTTCTCTCACCCATCTTGAGTGAGAGGGGGTTCCGTTGCTTGAAATGTAAATACATTTCTAAGCTGGCTGCTAAATAAGGGCCCTGCATTTCCTACACACCTGTGAGTGAGTGCTGGTGTATGGCAGTTCAGGCTGACCCATGGGGAACGGGAACGGGCTTTTCAGGGCAGGTGCCCCAAGCTCAGGAGAGCCCTTGGTGGTGCTGAGCAGCAGGAGCGGAGCCTGTGCAAGCAGGGGCCGCAGCCATCCCCCTACACCACAGGCCACTCCCAGGAAGGTGGCAAGAGAAAATCCCTTCCCACCCTCCGCAAAGACTTGGAGGAAGCTGCAGACTGACTTTGCTTCCACTCCTTTAAGTAGGTTATTGCCACCAAGGGGAGCAAGAGCCTGTACATTAACCTGTATGCTAATCTTCTCTCTGCCCACCTGCAATACCAAAGAGTGCAACTCTAGAATAAATGGGAAGGGACTCACTGAAGAGAGCTGCATATGCGGCAGAGCCAACCCCAAACTTCCCAGGCTGAATCAAGCTCTGCAGGACTTGTTAAATTCCTGGGCAACTAGTTCATGCCTTCAAACTTTTCTCCTAGACTCAGAGGATGCTGTAAAACGCAGGCTAACATTTTTCCTATACTGGCTGAAGTTTAAAAGCTGAGGCTCAACAAGACACACGCCAGCTTGAGATGTTTGAATTGAGAATCCTGCATAGGTTCCAGCTGGGAAACAAGGAGATTTTGGGGGCTAGATTTTACAGATCTGCATGTCTATTTTATGGAGGTATTAAGGGTGACTAATTAGAGCAGTGCAAAAACAAAGCTATCCAACTTATTTACAGTGCTCCCCTACACTGCTATGTGTCAGCAGGTTTAGCACCCAAGACTGTTCACCGATAAATCCCTTCTGTAATGTGATGTCAACAGCAAACTACATTACAGTGAACATCAACAGAAAACAGTAACACGAGTTATTTTCCTCACATTTGTGAGTAGTTTCATTCTGCAAATATCTCCTTTCTTATTGCAGTCCAATAAACATCTCTAAGATGGAAGCAGAAGGCAGGTGAAAACTCATTTCTGGTTTTGAGACTGAACTTATTTACAGGAATTTAAAATATCAACAGTTGTTCCTCTAAATTCTCTTTAATTCTGCAAATATCTTACTTATGCTTTAGGTTCTCTGCTTCAAAGCTACACAAGCCTGCTGAGACTCCAGGCACGTGCACTCGGTTGCATGCTCCAGGAGTGTGTGTCCCAGAAATATATATGCATGAAATGAAGAACCAAACATCGGGGAAAAACATTTTGCTCCATTTTCTGGAATGCCTACAGAAAAAACAGAGGAGGGAACAGTGTCTCCACATTTATGTGGACCATGAAATACAAATCAATTTGAGACTCTCTTACTAGAACAAGAAATATTCAGTTAACAAATGCGTTGTTCTCTGGGAACCAGACCTAGAAACCACTTTAATATTAACTTAGTTAAAATCGATTTAAGTTGTACTCTGCTCTCTCTTCCTGCACAGACACTAACACCTCCATCTCTCTCTGGCTGAGTTGCTCTCTCCCCGCAATGATGCTTAATCTGCCAGTATTAGAAAAGAAACCACACTGTCCCAAGCTCCTTCAGATGCAAAGAATTAAACCAGTTCATTCTCTTCTGTCGACATATCTAGTAAAAGAGTTCCTAAACCCAAGAGATGTGGAGGAAATAAACTCTCCTGATCTCTTAGAATGGATCATAATTCCCACGACAGGATGGGGAACAAGCGTTTCCCTGCTCGCTTTGGGAAGAGACTTATGCTGGCAGCTGTGTAAGCATCATGTAGCCTGTCCACAGCTCCGTCAGCCTCTCAAAGCACAGCCCTGGAACTACCAGCAGCATCGCATCTCCCAGCTGTTGGCAGAAAGCAAAGCAGGTGGTAACAATGCAGAAGACAATGACTCTGGGACATGCTCTTCAAAAGTGACCTTTGCTATTTCAGCCATCCTATTGCTGTCACATAACTTCAGTGACTACTAGCTGACTAAGACCAGGAGCATTGCTCCACAGAGAAAAGCTTCTGAACTTGAACACTGTGTCAGAAGAGCTGCCTAATGTCATCCTTGCCCTTTGCCACCGGCAACAGCTGCAGTGAGCTGCTGAGCCAACCGCTCCATCCAGAGCAAACCTGCGTGCACACTGTCTACCACAGTGATGGAGCGACAGCATCGGTAGATAAAGGGAAGGCGACCGATGTCATCTACCTGGACTTGTGCAAGGCCTTTGACACAGTCCCCCACCATATCCTTCTCTCTAAAGCGGAGAGATGTGGATTTGATGGGTGGACCACCCGGTGGATAAGGAACTAGTTGAAAGAACATAGACAAAGGGTGGTGGTCAATGGGTCTATGTCCAGGTGGAGGCCGGTGACAAGCGGTGTCCCCCAGGGCTCTGTCTTGGGACCGGTACTCTTTAACATCTTTATTAATGACATCGATAATGGAATCGAGTGCACCCTCAGCAAATTTGCTGATACCAAGCCGAGTGGTGCGGTGGACACAGCAGAAGGAAAG
>JMFS01084848.1:0-21769 GCA_000699545.1 Podiceps cristatus
TCAGCGGCCGCAGGGCTCCTCGCTGCTCCGGGGCACGGGGGTACTGCTGCCAACCCGTAAGGCTGGTGCCTGTGTACATTAGATAAAGGCATCAGGCGTACCAGTCCCAGCGCTCTGCGGTCGCATTACCCTTCTCATACACCGCCGGCTGCCACTGCACTCCCCTAGAACTGTTTTGGGGAGGGTTGGGGGTTGCCTTTCATTCAGCTCCAAAGAGGAAAAGAGAGCCTAGATGCCATACTTGTATAGGCAATGCTTCTGCGGGTGGAAAAGCGTATTACGTGCACAGCAAACAGCAACATTGTCTAGTACAAGTTCTGCTCAGTTTTATTTTTAGTGTTTTCATTCTACAGCCTTAAAACATCTTTAATACGATATCAGCCAGAAAGTTTCCAGCATATTGCATGGAGGGCCTGGTGCTTCCAATAGCTTCTGAATTGCATAGGAGAGTATTTCTATTTAGAAAGATGGAGGTTCTGGAATTAAAAAGCTGCATTTCAATTCCAACTATTCCATGAGGCAGACAGTTTGCAAAGAAGTCAGCACCACTTCCAGTTGACAACCAGAGGCTAAAGTCCTGGCTTCTGCCCCCATCCCAGAGGGTGACATTTTGTCCTCAGCCCTCCTCTGTTCTCTCAGAGGGTGTCTGACATACATTGTTCAAGAGAAACCCAACTACAGCAAGAAGCTATAGGGTGAAACTTGCATTTTGAGTTCACAGACTTAATTGCACTGAGAATTAGGATCTGTACCTAAAACTGTCATTAAAAGTCAAGTAGAAACTGGTGGAACTTAAGCTCATTTTGGAATTGGAGAAAAACTGCCCCGAATAACCCTATTTTCCAAAACCCACATTCTTCGGTTATTCTGAGAATTATAAACATACCAGAAAAAGGTAACTAGAAAAGGGGTAGCCTGATTTTCCTCATACAAAGATACAATCAAAAAAGTTTCAATTCATAAACTTTTTTTTTTTTTAAGCAACACAGAAAAGCGAGCATAAGTCTAATAAAGTATTTCATGTTTTTCTTGAGATAACAGTACCCTTTTTTTAAAAAAAAGCTAATACTGCAAAAAACAATGATTTGTTCTACACTCATAGCACATAAATGTAAACACGTTTTGTTGTAGGACTGAGGTTTATTAATTTACAGGATTCCTCAGTGGCAATCCTAGTCCCAAGCAAAGCCAGGACACAACATGGGTGGTGTAATACCAAAGGCTTTAGATTAGGGAGCATACCTATGGTGTTAAAAAAGAAAAAAGGGAGGTGGGGGGGTGGAGGGCAACACCCTCCCACACACACTTGAATATGGCCTAAGTGTCAGGGTTGTTTTTTGGTTGTGGTGGGTTTTTTGTTTCTTGTTTGTGTTTGGTTTTTTTTAAGTCATGACTTTGAACTTTAACTCTCTTATCTACTAAGCAGAAAACATCTCAGAAAAGGTTACTTAGAAACATAATGCATTTTCTAGCTGAATCAGCCATTCTTCAGTTAAATTCTGAAAGTGCCTTTCACTGTCCATCAAGGGGTGGGGTGAAGAGGCCAATGCAAATCTCCTTAAAAGTTGAAAAAAAAATATTCATGTCAGAGGAGAAAAAAAAAAAAAAAAAAAAAAGAGTACTCGCTAGGATTTTTGTCAAAAAGGGAGTACAAAACTGGGAGCAGGTATTCCAAAATCCCAATGCATCTTTAAAACTGGTACCAGTATTTATATGAGCGCCTCAGGCCCCCAGGGCTGCAATACCTCTCACAAAAACAAGGAACTTATCAAAATAATACAGCAACAAAATGGAATTAGAGTGAATTGCTTTAAATGCATAATATTTTTCCCAGAAAGTACAAAAGTTAACAGTCTGACTTTATTTGGAAATGTGAAAAACCCCACCACCACTCAAGTAAAAGCTTCTTCAAACAGAAAGGCTTACCATGTTTCAGCCCTTGTGGAAAAACTCCAAGTTCCTTAATCTGCTGTGACTGTCAAGAGTTTTCAGGTTTTGCCAATTATCTTAATGTTATATATCTTAACAGTATGTCCAGCGCAAACTGTATTTAGATTGCTTGCTCAATTCATCTGTGCCAGAAAGGAACAATTACATTATTTTCAATATCCACCACTGTTGCCTGTATTTGAATTTGCAACAGTAAATGTAAGGCTAGATGTTTCTATCCAATCCTCTGGGAATGCTTTTACTGAAAATTACTAGGGAAACAGAACGTGAGTTTATGCACATTTTTGGTTGGTTGCTTTATGTTACTATTCCACAAGATATGCATTTAATTTACAATGCTTAAACTACAAATGGATTTTAAATTAATTTGCTCTGACACACTTCTCATTTTGTAATTTTACTGTGCTCTGACTTAATATTCTCTCAAAAGCAGTACTAAAGTTGTTCTTCTTCTAAGATGATGATCTTTAAAAAAAACCCCATACTGTACAAAAAAATACCTTTGACACACACAAGCCCCAAATAGTTAAATTACTGACTACAATGTGGTGTACAGCCATCTTCTGAATGTCAAGGAATGACATATAAAAGGTACTTCACAACAAATGCTTAAGTCTTGTCACTCGTTTCTTTTCTTAGAGGGCAAAAATAAAACCACATAGCAATGATAATTCCTTACCTACACAGTCGGGGATTCAACATTTTTCAGACGGCAGAGGCCAAAGCAGCAGCAAATGCCACCAGTCCTGCTGCTTCTGAACAGGGCAGGGAGCACGCAGCCCTCTTTATGCTCTTTACTCAATGCCATAGACCGACTTAAATTCCTCACTTATTTTGGTGTAAAACCTCAACCCAGAGCCAGATTCTGTTGTGCTAAGTGTCAGATGGAGACAAATAAGCAATCCAAACTTTCAAAGGATTGTAGTTTTTTAATTGAAGCATGGACAGATGATGCCTTAGGGACCAAGATAAGCAACATCTTATGGACCAAGATAAGCAAACAAATTCAGTTTCAGAGACCTGTTTTGATACCAGTCCCATCTCTGTGATTACATGAACTGATGAAGATCACTTACATCTATTTACTTATGCTGCACCCTGTCTAGATGAGTCCAATTTCTGCCACCCTCAAAGTAACTTCAAGATCTGGCTTTGCCTTTGTAGGCTGTCCAGGACCTTGACTTCATCTCAAGCTTACCCTAAACCTATTTAAATAAAACAGGGCCAAAAGAGCGTGCAAAATATTTAATTTGCACCACATCATCGCTTCTGCTGCTGCCTTAATTTTCCCTAACTGTGTCAGAACAACTTTTATAGTCCCAATCTTACATCTTAGCTCTTCCATACTTGTCTGGTTTTAGGACCCAATCTGACACTTCTTTAAATCACTGATAACTTGCCTCGTCTTCCATAGAAAAAAAGTCTTAAAGTCTTCCACACTTTTCCTATTAACTTCTATCTTGTCCCTTACACACAGAACATGCTCTCTAAATTAACGTACATTACCTCCCATTCAGTCACAAGCCCTCCATCAGACGCCAACAGCAAGTTATGCTGAACTGGTAGCTAGGCAGGTGATAAGAGTTAAGGTTTTCTCATTCAGAGAAATAAAAGTATGGACATCAAAATACACAGCTGTCTATTGTGAGATAACTATATCACAGAAACCCCAAAGGAAGATGAGGGCTCCATTTTGCTTTGGATCACTGGTAAGCGTAATAGACTTTGGCAAAGATCTTACAACATGGAATGTTAGGGAATCATACATAAAAGTTTTGGTAACATTAGTGATGAGGTTAACCAAACAACAAAACCACCTCCCAAGAGCTACAGTTTACCTGTCTATCAACACAAACGTATCTGGTGAGGTGGAGAGAGAGCTGTCAGCTTGTCAGTGTTTCATGCCCTCAGCCACACAGGCCCACTAAAGTGCTCTGTCTCCCCAGGTGAAACAAAGGTGAAAGGATCATTTTAGTTTTTGTATGTTAGAATTTTAGTACAAACTCGGAAGAGACAAAAATTCCTTCACATGTCCTTATTTCTCTTTCAGCTATTGGCTAGAAATGGCATGTGTACCAGAAGAGAGAAGCAATTATTCTAAGCAGTAAAAATCACACACTTCTGCAAGTGATATGGTTCATACTATGGAGCTATTTTATTATGACACTTTAAGACATTCATGGTGAGATCACATCTGGAATACTGTGTCCAGGTTTGGGCCCCTCAGTATAAAACACAGTAGGTCAGGTGAAGCAGGTGGCTACCAAGATGGTTAGAGGGCTAGAGTACGCGATGTACGAGGACCGTCTGAGGGAGTTGGGTTTATTCGGCCTGGAGAAGAGGGAAATAAAATTGTTTTCAACTACCAAACGGGGGTTGTAAGAAGTGACTGCCTCAGGCAGACTCCTTTTGGCAGTGTCCAAAGGACAAGGGGCACATTTTACAAGGGTGGGTGAGGGGGAAGTGTTCACAGTGAGGGCAGTCAAGCACTGGAAAAGGCTGTCCAGAGTCATGGGATTCCCATCCTTGGAGATGCTCAAGGCCTAGCACAACCTATCTGACTCCAAAATAAATCCTGCCTTGAGCAGGGGCCTGGACTAAGAAACCTCCAGAGATCCTTTCCAGCTTAGATCATCCTGCAATTCAATATAGCACCCAGAAAATGAGAGCAGAACTTTATATATGAAAATCCTTTCAAGCGCTCCAAACAAATACTAATGCCTTTTATCAGGCTAATATTATACTATCCTCAGTGTACAGCAAGTATAACTAACATTGGGATTAAAATCCATGCACTGTGCAGTTTTATGCCATAATCCCCCTAGCTACTCTTTCCTCAGCTGTTCCACTCCAGCCCGCTTCGCTGCCTGTCCCTGCAAAATCCCAGGATACCCTTTCAGCTGCCCTGTGCTCCTCAGGACTCCTCCAGGCTCAACGGCCCTCGAGCCTTCCCAATCCCCCACTCTCACTTACTCATGTGATTAGCAGGCATAGCACCACATCACACTTTTCATCCAACGCCTGTAAAGTAATAGCAGTAACAGGACTTCCAGGCAGTATAGCTGCTTAAACTCATTTTTCACTTTCTCTTGCATTTGACAAAATACTGTATGTCAGGATTTCATAGAGTCAGTCATTTGCAAGTGGAGCAGTCAGTTCCTGAGCCTGCTTTCTAATCTAAGAGACTGAAATCTAACAAAGTGAGCAAACTTGGTCTTCGTAGTTCCATGCCTTTAACACCATGGGCAAAATTTTGCCAAAGACTAGATGCCTATGCTAAGGTAGCATGTTAGAAGAGGAGGGGAAAACACTCATTTCAAAAATCAGCACAACAAAATGCTTTTGTCTTTGGTTGTGGGGTTTTGTTGTTTTGTTTTGTTTTTTCCTTAAAAAAATGCGTATGAGGGGATCTCATTCACAGAAACAAAACCAAAGCTTTTGATATATGAACATCCACATACGATCTTCATGAATCAGTGACTTTTTTTGAAAATAGTTTCTGTATTTTATACTTAAAAATCTCTATCACAAGTATTTGAAAAAGATATTTTAAGCAATTATAAAGTTACTTCGGATAATACCTTAGTATAAAAAAATATTTTTTATTAGGTTTACTACTTCCCTGAATTCAAATTCATCCTGATATAGAATTACAAGGAAGAAAGTAGATCAGGAGACTTGATTTTCAGAACTACCAATCAAAATAAAGTAAAAACAGGGAGCTGTGTGTACGCGTAGGATCCTCTTACACTGATTTCTGTAGCAAAAACCTATCATACTGAATTTATAAATTAATCTGAAACAGTTTTCTCTTCAGTGACCCTCATGAAGTAACAGATCCAAGTGCTGACACAGTAATCTACACACTTGTTGCACACTCCTCTTGGGAATCTTCCCATAAATGCCTGTGCAATTCTAGAAATAGGCAAGAGTAAATAGCAAGTATGATTGTTCTGCCGCTACTTGATTCCCTGAAAAGTATCTTGAGCTTTAAAATTTTTTTTTCTTGATGTGGCACATAACAGAGAATATTCCCTAAGTTACTTTTTCATGCAATTATAGTTTTCTGCCAGGATACGTGAGGATTTCTAAACAATGACACTGGTGCTATGTACAGACCTCAGGACTGCAAGAGCACATTTGCATCACTGCTAACACTTAATCTCAAAGTATGCTATGTTTTTTTATGCTGATGTGACTTTCATATTGCATCAACCCAGAAGTATAAAAATACTGAAAGTAAAAAAATGCAGTATTAACATGAAAGCAAAACTGCTCTGCTCAGTAAATTTTAGAAGTTGAAAACTGTTATATTTTTGGAAAACATTATTCAGTAAGGGAAACCTTAGTTTAAAGTTCCTCGATGTTTCAAGTTGGGGTTTTCCCTAGTGTCTCCTGATATGCAATGAATCTTCTCAAATTCATCTTCACATTGTCAAGAACACATAGTTGATCTGTACTATATTGTCCTTTGCCTTCTTTTCGCATCTGTAAAACCAAAATAATACATACATTACTAATGGAGAAATTTCTCCTATTACATCACCTAAAGTTTATAGTAATTGTTGTATGTCTTCTACCAAGGCATGCTACCCACGCCTTTTGAGAACTCCAACACATTCACGTGTGCACATGCGTAGCTAGCAATTATTTCTGCAAGTCATTTTACCATAATACATCTCTGCCTAAAACTAGACTACTACTGGCATGCTATTTCACTCATAAATCTGAAACATACACACTTATTTTCTGTTGCTTTTTATATGCAAGGCCTCGCACATCTGATTAAACGAACAACTGTAGCACTGTCAGGTATGTATTTTGTGTCTATAGTGCTTAGCTTTAGGACTATGAAAGTCACTCCTCGGGCTTCATCTGACTAAACAAACAACATATTGAAGGTCATTCTCTATTTAAGACATGGATTTACTTAAAATTACAGTTTAGAATTTTGGCCTTGTGATTCTTGAAAATACAGAATACGTGATCTATTTTAGTTAACCAGCAACAGAACAAAAATGTCCACCAGCAACTACAGCAATTTAAAAAGACATCAATGTAACTTCAGAAGGGACTTTTCTCCCACCAATTTAGCTGTTCTCCTCCAAAGACACCTTCAGGATTTATTTTTTTTTTTTTACAAGGGTTTCAGAACAATACAATGATTTTGACATCAATAATGCTGATGGTGTAATGCAGATGTTGCAATGCAGATGCTGCGCTGTTACCTTGACGATTCCATGAACTACAAGGTAAGTGTATTTGCTTTCCTCTAAAGTGGAGTATCAGGAATTCAATTATTTGTTTTCTTTAGGTGGGGGCATCTTCTAAAGCCAAATATTCCTGCTTAATTATATTTTCTAGCAGCCCAAATCTCAAAGCTTTACCCCGCATTGTGTGTTGAGACCCTGAGCTGGCTGCATTTGATGCCTACCCTCATTCTGAACACTGGCTGAAATTCTTTCAGTGCTGGAAGCAACTTTATCTGTACCGCCGCCTTTTCTGCTTCTTTACCATCTGCAAATACATCAAAAAGTGCATCCAAGGCTTCCCCTGCTACCACAAGAGATGATTCCTTCATAGCAACCTCAAGAAGAAATTTTCCAATCATCTGAAATGAGAGAAAAATTGATTTTTTTTCCAGCAATGCTTAAGGAAATTGAAAGATATATCGAAACTGTTTCAGGCTTGAAATGCAAAGTTTGCTTTTTCACCTTTAGTGTTTCAGCTGTATCTTGTCCTTTTGCCAGGACGCTGCCAGAAATTCCAAGGATGCTCACTACGTTCACTCTAACACCAGCATTGCTGCTGTGAATGCCAGCTTCACATAAAGCCAATAGCTGCTCAGGAGTTATACACTGTTTAGCAAGGGGAGGGAAAGAAAAAAAGGAGGAAGATATATTTACATTTTCATGGAAATTCTCAAATATGACATTTAGATCATTTGCTTTTAGAGAACACAGGTAAATTTATAACAGAGAAAGAGTCCTGTATTATGAAAACTACATGAATTCTGAAAATCTAATAAGCAAGAAAACAGTTAAACTCTCCCTTTCAACTTCTTAAATGTGTTTCTTCCAGAATATAACCGGCTGTCATGAAGCTGAAGGAAAAATTTCTGAGCCCCAAGGGATTTTCACAAATTTACCTAGCTCAATAGCTATTTCCAACTCATTACAACTTATAGTATAGAAGCTTATTTTTTAGTTTAAAGCCAGAAAGGACCAGCAGACCATCTAGCATTACGTCTTGTGTAACACTAATTCATGATTCTACCAAGATTCTAGAAGGACAACCAGCTTCAACTAGATGGCATCAGGAATAAAGAATCCACATTTCTAGGTGCTAATTTAGTAAAGATACTACTTGTGGCTTATTGCTATTTTGGTTTTAAAATACCTTTCATTTGTTGACATGTTAAGAAAGGGATATACAAAAAAGTATCCCTGTAAGGTCCATGAAAAATACAAAGAGTGAACGCTACTAGATCTATTCTTTCAGTGTTCACAATTGCTGATATTTAGCACTACATTTAAATGATTTTGTTTCAAAAACTTTCCAGCACAATCTCACGTGAATTTGAGCCTACCAAAGCATTTGAGTTTGAAAACTTTTACCTGGGAGATGTTCTTTGATGCCATTGTTTGCAGGAGAGCCCTCAAAGCACTGGTCATGGCTTCCAGGAATTCTGTGTCTGTAGGGAGTTCTGTCAAAGAATTGAATGCAGAGCCAAAAGTTAAACAGGAAGATGAAGGATACAAGCAGCAAAGAAATACAAATTCCTTAATCCCTTAATTGTTTCTCCAGGTATTACCACGAACAGGAAGAGCTAGATTTTCAGACACTGGTCTCTGCAGGTAGTAACCACAGTGATTTTTTTTGAACCCAGTATTAATTGCATCTGGAGGTTAGACCACAGCAGGTCCTCATTTTCAGGCACATCCCTGGTTAAGACACTCATGTGACCTGAAGTATGGGACAAACCATTCCGGTCACAACAGAAGCTTGAACACTGGTATCGCATGGAGGCCATAATACAGGAACTGAGAAAACTACAGAACCTGACTCTTGTACTTTAACTCCTTTCTTCTGTCTTCTAAGCAGGCATTTTAGACACCCAGAACAGCGGTCTCTTTCCAATTCATATAAAGAGCCTGTTTTCTGGTCATTTAATAATCTTTCAGAAATGTATGATTCAAACACTGCATTATTCTTGTTTATCCACAAATTCATCAATATCAGCCATCATCTTCAATACATGTTCTGCATTTCTTGAAGCTTTTTATTTTCCTCTAATGTGTTCTTATTTTCTGGACTACTCCAGATACAGAAACTCTTGAATATTTCATGCTTACCTCCTCCTTTCCCCTGTAAGTAGCTAGATCTTTATGCCTCTTTTTCACCCTGTAAACCACAGAATTCCTTCTAACCACATGTCGATGCGTTACCAACTCTAGCGAGCAGTTTTCATTACATAGCATTTAACTATTAAAAAATAGCACATTAACAAAAAAGGGCGTCGGCCATTAAACTAATTTATTAGAACCCTCTGTCTTCAGCTAGCCACTTCTTCAGTTTCATCGAAGAACTTTCTGACTATCGCGAAGTATAACATTAGATCCCGAAATTTTGCAAGTCCTGCTCAAGCGTGAGACAAATATTTCATGTGAACTTCCTTGCATGTGTCTTCCTATTTATTTTCATTTCCTGCATTTTTGTTTTTCAAGCACTATGCTCTCAGTAATAATGTTCCCATAGACTGATCACATGCTTTTAACGACATTAAGAAAGAAGTGTGTTGTTGCAGGTAGGTGCAGTTTCAAGCATTAATGCGGCAAGTAAGCTACATACACCACATTTGTGACTACAAATGAAGATGCTTGAAGGAAGGGAAGAAAAAACTGAGCTTCTCAAGCTTCTAAGAGACAAGAAATGACAAAGCCATGCATATGCTAGACTTCAACAGATCTGTCTTAAGAAAAATGTTTTCTGACAATTCTGAGAATTGGCAAGCTTTTACAGCCTCTAAGAATATATCATTTTTTGAAAAGCCATCATCACTGACCTTAAAACAAGAACAAATTATCAGAATAGTCTGAATGAAGCAGCCTGTCAGGGAACCAGATCATCAGCTTGGAACCACTTTTTATTTTTTTTCCTCCCCTTTTTTTTGTGTGGGTGGGTTTTTTTTGGTTTGGTTTGTGGTTTTTTTGGTTGTGTGTTTGGGTGGTTTTGGGCTGGTTGGTTGGTTTTGGTTTTATTTCTTTTTTTACATCGCAGTTCAGCTTCTCTAGTGTCAAGTAACAGAGAGATCATAGAATATATGGTCCTACAGTATTCTTGGAATGATGCTGATGCGATGTGTAAGGTTGCAGAAGGTAGCTGGGAATGCTAACTGCTGTGTATCTACACTAGACCATCCAATGATACTGATACTAGCAGATCTATGTGGAAGCCATCACAGTATCTCTATGAAATAATGTGCCTTGGAGGAACTACAGTGGAGAAATTACAGTGTTTACCAGGATATATCTGATATTCTAAAACAGTATTTTTAGAAAAATGAAATTTATTGCCTTTTCCATTGAAATTGAACCACCACCATAACAGGAAGTTAAGCAGCTTTAATAATTAGTCATAAAAACTTTCCACATTTTCTTATTACAAATGTATTTTCAATAAAGCATATTCAATATGCAACTGTAAGCATAAAGCATATCCTGGAGACAAGGCAGCTGCTCTCTTTCCTACCACAGTAAGCATGTATATTCTGGAGATTTTTGCAACAACTGCCTTTGCCATAATTTCGTAAGATTCCAAGAAAAAATGATGTGAAAGACTGTGCTAGATACTCTCTTTCACATTTCTATTTAGGCTACTTTGCACATTTAAAACGAAAATGTCCTGTCTTCTTCACGGCTTGTCCAATTGATGAAAAACTACTATTATCACAAATAAGATCAAGCAAAAAGTTCTGGTCACACAGCAAGGCAGGATTCATGCACCTAGTCACCTTCTGCGTGCACACAAACACAGACATAAAGCATATTTTTGCATCAGGAGCATATTTTCTCAAGATGCAATTTGGATAAATACATCATCTCGGGATACAATGTTTTGTCAGCACATTTCCAACATTCAGTATCCTTATTTTGAAACACCAAAGGGATAAAATGAGTAATAAAATGACATTAAAACCTAAAAATGTACACAGCTACCTTATACCTATATGAAATAGGTCAGCAAGCCCCCCTTACATCTTACCCGTTTTAGAAAAGACTAGCTGCGAGAGATGCTGTGCAAGGGACTGAAGTGCTGAAGCTCCTCCAAGACAATCCACATCTGACACTAACAGAATGCTATGAAGACATGTTAAAGCTCTACACTGCACCGCATTCAGCCTAAAACAAACAAAAATGCACTTAGCAGATCTCTTTGAAAACAGATGTCAAAATACAAAACCAGATCTTGAATAAAATTAAGCTGCACCCCAGATCACAGCCTTCACAAACATTTGTATCTCTTTATTCAAAATCATGTATCAGATCTGCCATTGTCCAGACCTTAAAAGCAGCCCACAGATGGACAATCCTTTTAAGAGTTCCAAAACAACTGAATATACATGAAAAATAGTAAGAGAGACAATGAAATTCCTACTTTTTAATTAACGGTTTCCAAGATGGATTGTGCATACAGATGTCTAGAGCAACACTGTTCGGAAAAGCAGTTTTTTCAAGAATCTGGAGAGGGGAAAAAGAAAGGTTTAGCAATAAGGTTGGTTTTTTGGATGGTTTTGGTTTTTCTTTTCGCTTTGGTTTTTCTTGTTTGGTAGGAAGACTGAAATTTTAGTTTAATGTCAAACAGATACTTCAAACTACATGCTTCAAGGCTTTCCAGGTAGCAAGTGTCTCACCCACTAAAAATGCCAGAATCTTCCTCAATCACTCAAGGGCGCAACCAAATTATACACTGTGTTTAGCATGGCACATTTTAAGTATCCAACTGTACTGAACAGAAGGTGATCTTCTAGATCTTTGCTGTTCTTTTTTTTTTTAGATATTTCTTCTTACAGATTCCGCTACAGAATTTTCAGATAGTACGAAGACTAAAAGACCTTGCCATGAAACTTACTATTAAGCACAATAAGCCTTGAATCATCTCATACCTTGCTGTCTTGGGTCAGCATTCTACCATGCTGCTGAACTAGCCTAACAACTGATTCAAATGACAAACTTCCTCTTTACAACCCCAAATAAGAATGAGCAAAACTCTGAAATGGGAACATCTGAATTCCCGTCAGTCTCAATATTGTACAGCAGACACTATGTACAAAACAGGGGCAAAGAGGAACTCATTTTTTCAGTGCTGACTGTTGCCATTCACATACATTACTTCCACCTCACTTCGCTAATATGGAAATCTGGCAGTCATGCTTCTACTCAAAGTTGCCTTTCTTTTTGCAGGTAATCTTTTTCATGTCCAAATCAAGGAATTCCATTTTGGAAAAGCCACATTTTTTTTAAAAACCCACAAAACTAACAAACAAAAACAACAAACAAACCACCAGATTTCTGAAACACATGAACGTTCTATTCCCATTTACACAAATAAATTATTTAGGTCAAGACAGATCATGTGATGATGCTCCACCTCTAGGCCAAAAAAAGTAAAGCTGAAGTGTTTTAAAAAAATATTGCTTTTCTCCAGATGGATTGAAGTAATTCGTTTGCCTAACCTGGGATACAAATCACACACAAAGGAAAGACTGTACCATGTGTTGCAAACCAAATAGAAGACAATACCTTCTTTGGAATGAGGTTGTTCAGAAACGCTGAGTTAACCTCATCAGAGAGGCACAGGGGTGACATCAGCAGCCCACCCCCCTCATTGTATGAGTTTTCCATAAACAAGTCGCTTTCATCACTGCTGGAGAGTTCTTCCCATTCGTCATCAGAGGGGTCTGAGAACAGAGGACAGACTTGTAAATGTAACATCACTCATGCAATAGGTATCCTACTTCTCAATTAATCTTGGCTCCAGCTCTTAGTTTAGAAGCCTTTAAGCTCTTGTGCTCTAATGAAGGCCACACAAACCAAGCGCTGCTAAGTCACAATTCTAAATATTGTACTACTTTTGTTTAAATTGTTTTATTTTTAAAAAATGTTTATTTTATATTCACTCAGGCAACAAGTATTCTTATGAGAGAGGTTCTTCATACATGGGTACTTCATTCCCTGATATTAACTATGTTTCGCTTAAAGATATCAAAAAGGTATAAAAAGAAACACTGCATAAAGCATTTACTAGGATTCTAACTAGCACTGTACCATTTTAATTTTTGAGGTAGATTCAAGCATGCAAATACACCAGTTTAACTTAATTTGTTTACTAACTGCAATCTGTTTAAGGCAACCGTTGTCTCTGGCAATACTGGAGCCACAGATGTCCTCTGACTGGGCAGTAACTGGGCTAGATGAAGATGTTACTGTCTCCACAGCAAGGCCAGTTGAAAGTAAATGATGACAGTGAAACAAGCCAAAGCAAACCAGATCATCTCTGTTAGCCATTTCAGGCAACTTATTCCAAGTAAATTAAACTAGGTTTATAGTTTATAGTTTTATAGTTATAGACCCGGACTAGTTTTATACTGACACGATTTACTCTACTAGTAGATCTGTAAGGGCAGACACGGCAAAAAGGGCTTGAGGTAGCGTTACTAATGGGCACAGCTACTGTAAAGTGAATAATCTGTCCCCGGCTTAATGTAGACTTGGCTGACAGGCACAAACTAAGTCCATTATTTGTATTTAAACTGATATATCTACATCCACAGGGTTTACATTGATTTATCTAAAGTTGTTTTAAACTTGGTTACATTTTAACTGGTGTGACACTGGTGTTTACGCAAGTCCTAAGTCTACTGGTTGGACTGATCCTCCTCACTGACTGGTGAAAGCTCTGCCTGCATGCATAGGTCAGGATAATTAACTACTGTGATGAAAAAATATCATATTCACCCTCAAGTAATTTTGTCTCACAACACAGATTCACGTGAGATCCAGGTACTGTAGTAACTACAGTAATAGCCATGCATTTTTTTCTGTGGCAAAAGGTAAATTAATTTATTTAAAATACAGCAAGAAAGGCCTAAATGAATGCATTTCACCTACACTGTGTAGCAAATTAAGAATTTATTTGAAGGTGATGAATACTGTTTATCTAATGCAAAGTAACCCATCAGGCTGTGGCAACTAGATCACACAGGCATCTTCTCGTGCTTACGATAATATCCAATTAATTCTACTGCCATAACACGCTAGTGTTAATAGACTTTGCATGAGAAAACAGTTGCCTTTTACACTTTACTAACCTACAGTAGCAACAAGCACAAAAACAAAGCAGACATGCCCCTTTCAGTCAGACTCTTGCCTCTTCTAAAAAAAAAAAATCCATCTGCATCTTCACAAAGCAAAGCAAAAAAAAAAATCTCCTTTGAAAATTAAATGATAACTGTATGAGCTGACCATGCAATTCAGCAACAATGAAGACAACAGTCACCACAGGAGTGAGTACAGTGAATGACCAGGGCAGAGTAGGAACCAGACTCTGGAACATTAGCCCATAACTAAGATCAGGTTTCCTGTAATGTTCTTGGAAATACAGGAGCATTTCCAATGGCAATCCCATCTTAACTCAGTGCTGGTAACCTACAAACCTGGACTGGACAGCAATGCTCAAGTCCCCTGGATTCCCTCCCATGTCCTCGTTAAGGGGAGAGCACTCTGCTGCTTCTAAATGCCGGCCAGTGTTCAGTAAAAGACATTTCTTGCCAACTTGGTTGCTTCCCTTAGTTCTGCAGCAAGCTGAGTGTTTCTATGAACTCAGCATAATGGCTAAAGCTATTTTAGTCCTCAAATAACTTGAAAATTAAATGAACAGCTGCCTCTGGATCCCTCTTAATTTCTACAGACTATGTTTCTGTCTGCCCATGAATGGGTAAAGTACTGCAGTGAAATACAACACAATCAACCTTACATTACACTGAGTGAATGGCAGAATATGCAGCTTATCCACAAGAGATTTTCCAATTAAAGGGGAGAGCTTATGAATTACAGCTCATTAGATGAGAAATACAGTTATGAAATGAGCTTCATATACTAGGTGCAGAATTTCTTTGCACTGTAAGAGAAAAAAAAAAATCACCATTGGGAATATCTGAGTATTACTGCAGATTTTATTAGAACCTGAACGATTTACTTAGAAAGTTATCTCCTACACAATTACTTTTGCATCAGGCTCATGAACTGTACTAGCAATTATAATTTTCAGGTTTTGGAGGAAGTTTGAGTTTTGCAAGGTTGGTTTGTTTGCCTTAAACAGAATATGAGAATCATTTATTTGTTTTCCTGAAGATTTGGAGAAAAGCTATTAAAACTGAGCATCAGAGCTCATAGCAGATACATAATATCTATTTCCTACTCCCCCTAGAATATCAGCCTTTCTTTCTCCTCCAAAAAATCCCATAAAGGTAGAACTCTGAACAGCCTAAATGTGCATTGCTGTCAGATTTGCATGCAAAAGCTCTCTCTCCTTTTGCAACACTTGTAGTATCAAAACTAAATCAGACCTAGAAGATTTATCTGCTTAAAAAACAAACAAAAAAACCCACGATGCCCCAGTCCTGCAATAGCATTCACACCCACACTGTATCAGATCGACCACACTCTACATGAAAAATGAACTTGCTCTAACACTTTTTAGGAAATATCTCTTTTTTGTTTGTTCTTAAATGTTGGTACATGTAGTATCATACAAAAAATACATAAGCAATAGAAATTATTTAAACTTAAACTCGTAAAAGAAATTACAATGAAATCTGCCCCCTCAATGAGATTATTGGGGACGACGAGTCTGTGTGCACTCACCCTTAAAAGCTAAGATCACCAAACAGCAAACTAAACATGACATTTCCAGGAAAAAAAAAAAAAAAAAAGCACTGTAACACTTGCAATGAGATCCTTACAAACCTTCACTGCAGCACATATTAACAATGATTTCCAGAGCAGTTTGCTGAGCCATCAGTAAAGCTGTCACTTCTTTCAGTTCCCACTTATCAGACTAAAAAAGAAAAATATGAACCAAATTTAATTTTGTAAAATATTTCAGTGCAATTCAAAGTACCCAGGCTGTCAGCTAGAAGTACAATCCAGCCATTTCCCCATCTCATGCCTCCCCATTTAAAAAAAAAAAAAAAAAAAAAAAAGGCAAAGAAAAACAAGAGGCAAACAGAACCTATCATCTTTCTGCTGGATGCTTCAGAACAAGTTTTACCTTTACAAAATGCCACCTGCACTGAAGTTGTAACAGAAACATTTATTTCTGTTATTCATTTTAGGTATGCAACAGTGAATCCATCCATTAACCCGCGTCATCTCCTCTCACAACTGGATGGTTACAACCATTAAAAGTCTCATTCGCCTTACGCAGAGCTCCGAACTTCCTGCCGTAGCTAGAGGGAGAAGTGTCAGATAAGCCTATACCTTCCCACTAGTCAAAAAATGGTAATGTGCTTTCCTGATGTGCCGTGCAACTTGCTCCATTTGAACAAGTGAGCTGAAATTCCCCATGCTCAGCTTTGCAGTTTTAGATAAAATAGTCAACCCATTTGGGAGGTAGGATTAGTAACACTAGTAGGTAGCTACTCTGGCTAATGTTCAGTCAGGACCAGGCAGATGCTCAGCCAAAGGCACTCTCCGAGAGCAAGCCAGCCAGCCACACTTACTGGAAGTAGGTCTGAAACATCATTTTCTCTTCTGACTTTTCTTTTTGGTACTTCTTCCATATCATCATCTTCACTCAACATATTATCACTCATGTTTTCTTCAGTTTCTGCCACTGCAGCAAGTTTTAACCTGTTTTTTTCAGCTTCATTCATACGAATAATTGTTTCACCAGCATCTATTGCTAATGATTCTGAAAAAATCTTCAGGATTGCATTAACCATGCTTCCCAGGCTGCCTGGTGGAATGGTATCCTTGATATTCCAGATAGTGCCTAAACACGAGAGAGATGAAATATAAAAATCTGTTAAAATACTAAATTCCTAGCTCTGTAATAGCCATATATTTTGTAAGGACACAGCCTCCACTAGTTAAAACACCCAGTGGTTGTATTTCAGTATGAATGTTCAAGTCTTTTCTGTAAGACTTGTATATTTTTGTATTTAGCATTTCATATACTAATCTGTAATAACTACATTATGACCACATCTTAAGCTTAAGTAAATTTCAGCATAAGGATACACAGAATATTTACACAGAGCTATCTTGGTGATACCCTTTACCTGTGATAACAAATACACATAACAAATAACCATTTTCTAAGGATTCTCAAAATCAAGCTAATTTATTACACTCCAGTATCAAAAATGACCATAGTTGAGCACCTCAGGTGGAGAGAAGAATGCAAGGTAGAGAATCTGAGGTAAAAACCTACGCCAAGGAAGATCAGAACAATTCCTGTGCTATTTATTATTGACTCATTTCACTGTTGAAAACCAAATGAACAGCTAAATTGGGTTATCACATTAAGCAGGTACTAGATTCAGAGTCAAGCAGGTACTAGATTCAGAGTCAAGCATTTAAGACCGTTTTAAAACTAGTTGCAAATATTTGGTTACTCCAAAACACAATCCCAAGAGGCACAAATAACCTCATGAAACATGGCTTTGACAACCAGATGTCCAGACTATAGCAGAGAAGACTAAGCCTTCTGTCCTTCCCACCCTCCTTTACCTGCCGTGTTCTCCATCGCAAAGCAGCAAGCGCCCTCGAGCACCATACCTGCTATTAGTGTTCTCAGAAGGATATGCTTCATTGTGCTCTCTGGACACAACATCACGGCTTCCAATACTTGTTGTGCAGAAGCATTGAATGAAGAAAGAAGATCTGGATTATCTTCTGTCACTGCCTGCAAGCAGTTTGCTGCAGCAAACAAAGATAATTAACAAACCCAATACTAGCTTTCACTCTCCTAATGAGAAAGCATTATCTTCCTGAAAACTGGAGTAATGAAACAGGCACGGGGCAAAACACTTCATGCAGCATCATGTGGTAACGGTATGACACTGTCCTTCACAAACTGTGTTTTAGATTAGACATTCTCTGGCAAACCTGTACATAAAACAAGTGAGGACAGTACCACATCAGACATGGGACCAGCCATATTAATTTCAGCTACTCAAAAATAAATTTCTCTACTGTATACTGACTAGGGAAAACACCAAAAAATGTTGTGAGTGTGCACAATTGTAAGACAATTGTAAGACTGTAGTAACAATACTACTAATAAAAACACATTGAAAGTGCTAGGAATTGTTTGGGGTTTTATTTAGATGGACTATGTAATTTGCTCTACAAATTAAAGCCTTCATTACCAACATGAGAAATAAAAATGAAAGACACTGCCTCTGCCTACAGCTTGCTTTCCACCGAATTTCTTCTCCCATGTAACCACCAATAAGCCATTCTCATTTGGACTGAAAAGCACAACAGATCTCAACTTCTGAATGATGTGCTGTTTAGGAAGGAATTTAAAGTCTCATATTCAGTGTAAAGTTTAAGTAACACTAAGGCAGGTGCATTATGCAACAG
This sequence comes from Podiceps cristatus, assembly GCA_000699545.1. Lineage (NCBI taxonomy): Eukaryota > Metazoa > Chordata > Aves > Podicipediformes > Podicipedidae > Podiceps > Podiceps cristatus. The sequence goes on from JMFS01084848.1 coordinate 18,603, forward strand.
ATGTGACATCAGTGTTACATTCATATAGTAAAGAGGAAAAAAAATCATCTTTAAAACCTTATCTTCTCTTTTTACCACTTACCTACTGAAATAGCCAGATCCACATTCGTGGAAAATTTCTTCATGTAATGTAACACAGCCTCCAGACATCCTTCTTTATTGAATATGGATACTGCGGTATTGTTGCATTCACTAATGCATAAAAAAGATTAATAAAACACTTTTTCCAGGAAAAAGATACTGTAATAACATTTTAAGTAACGTGCTCACTAGTACTCACATTTTAAAAACCTACCTAAGAATTACACTTTAGTCAAACAGCTATCCTTCGTTATTGAGGTTATGATCAACCCCATATAAAATGGAGAATGAGAAGCTGCAATTCCTTGGATACCTTTGAGGAAAGCTGGTTTCTGCCAGCTGCTTCCTCACACACAGTATTTGGGAGTGTATTTGGGAGCCTAAGTACAGTCTCATGTGGACTGAGCCAGCCGGAGTGTGAAAGGCAGCTTATAGCTGCAGGCTACAAGCCAACCCAGGGCTTTCTGCAGCCATGGAAGACTTCATCCACAACCCACTGGCAACAGAGCAGGCTGGTACCTCTCACATCAGTATTCACTTGTCCCAGAAAATGACTGCTCTTAACATTCACAAATGCATGCTGAATCACTGCTAAACGTGGCATTTACTTTAATTATTTAACAGTAAGATTTGTGTTTCTTCAAGTTTTCACAGCTATTTCCATTTTTAAACTAATACATTGATATAAAACAAATTCAAACTAAAAAAGCATGGGACCTAACTAGCTACAAGGGTCTTCAAAAATTTACTTTTATGTCTCAACATCAATACCAGCCCAAATTTTATCAGTACCAAACGTAGCAATGAAGTCAGCAGTTTATGGTCATTGCCACGAAGTTCAAAATACAGAAGTGATTTATAGCACACTTAATGATCATAGTTCCTGTTCCAAAGCACTTATGTCTACAAGCGCAATAAAAAAAAAATGAACATAAAACATTGCCGAGTCAGAGTTACGAAGGATTATGTATTCTATGTAAGGTGCTAAGCAAGCAGTTTCTGTACTGTTCTAGAGTCCAATCCCTGAAAAAAAACCAACCAATTTACAAATAAGGCCTCAAGTCAGTAGCCGTACTATACAGACACACACAGAGGCAGCTCCACTAAATACTGTACAGTACAAACCAGAATTCTATATGGACCAAAGTGTATAATGGTGTGGACCTGTTACAAAATGAAGAGAAACAACACAAAACTCAAGGAAAACTTTCAGAACAGGTTTGTATCACTCCAAAGTTTATAGCCATTTCTGTATCAACAAGGCTGCCATTTCTCTTCCTTCACCTGGTGTTTTCAATGTAAACTACTAATTGAACAACTCACATTTTTTCTCACATAATTATGTAGATTTGTATCAGTGCCTCAGTCACCAAGGGATAGTTTGTCCAAACATTTAATATTAACTTTTGGGATGACCTGCAGAGGGAGAAGTAGTACAAAAACTCCTCACACTCCCAAAGCACTGGAGTCCACCGATGAGCATTTCATTTTCTCCATCTCCTGTACCATGATAAGGACCTACAGGAACTGTATGCAAGACCCCACAACCCAAACTGTACCAGAGACTATAACAGAACATGTTCAGAAAATGGTATCAGAACTTAGGACAACCAACCAATAGAAAAAAAAAAAATGTCACTCTCCTAAAACTAATGACCAACTTTGTGCACTTTTAAAATCCTTCACTTACAAAAGTAATTTAGTATAGAAGATAAGCTTGTATTTCAGATCAGATGAGGGCTTGCCATTACGCAAGGCACATGTAGGAGCAACACAATCGGAAATCAGAATCAGCAACTGAATACATCTTCCCACACAAGGACAGTAATTTATTTTCTGCCTCAATTACCATGCTCTTTTTCAGGAACAATTTAATTTACCTCTTCAAAAGGGCCAGTGTTTACACAGCACTTACCATACATTCCACAGCAAATTAATAGCCTCATTGGCTATGTCTTCAATATAATTTTTGTTCATCTCTCTGCATTTCTTTGGAGAGAGCTGGTTAGCATCTAGTCCAGTGCAACACTACAACCAAACAAGAGAACTAGGGTTGGGAAACAAACAAGCCAAGAAGAAAAGCAAGAACCTAGAACATTAGCAGCAGAGTGAATGGATAGATCTCTCATGAAGTATTTATCACCAGAAAACCTGACTAGTTTCCTATTCTCTATGAAAACTGGGCCACAATGCAATTGAATGATGGATATTTTTTCCTCTTGAAAAAAGACTGTTACAGTACTTGCTTAGCATTCAATAGTCTTCAGAAGCATTTCTTTATAAGAAATATTTAGCAATTTTAGAACCTGAAATGCCGTTTCTTGCTAACACAGTCTGTACACAATTTTCAACAGTTCTTTCTAATCACATAGATTAATACAGCTAATATCTTGCTGAGCTTTATAATAATGCTATTACCCACATTTTAAAATGGGGAAGAAACATACAGAAAATGATGGTATTGCTCAAGGCTGCTCATACAAAGACAGCAGGTGACAGAATTCAATGCAATTTCCAAACTGCACTGCAACACCTGGACCAAACAAAGAATAGGTATTCAGTACAGATTATTTTACAACAGCAGTAACTACCCAATTGTAAATCCAAACTTTCACTTAGACAGAATTGTTTACCAGAAAAACCTCACTAGAATAATGTTGCAACATAAACGTTGGATCTGGATCCTAACTGACAGAATAGACTTGTCTTGACTGACGTTCTAGACCCAAAATCTCCACACCATTTACACAAAAATCATCCTAGGCAGTAAACCTCACCCGTGACCCAAGTTAGCAGGTCAGGAGGCAGAAGCATGTGGTTTGAAATCTTGGGAATAATTTTTGTAGTATTAAACCTACTGAGGCATTCTTTTAAAAGATTTTTCAAATATCTTGATAATAGCTACAAAAATTGAACTGTTTTTGAGAACAGGGTAATTCAATGGTTAGATCAGCTTTAAAGTCAGAATAAAAATAAACATACCTCTTTCAGAAGGGCGACAAGGGGTGTCATGATGTCTTTTGTCACCATGTCATCACAGACTTCAAATCCTCCACAAGCACTCAGATTTCTGGGGGGGCGGTGGG
>KL276139.1:0-11946 GCA_000699545.1 Podiceps cristatus
ATTTATTAATAATATATTGTTACAAGATAGCAAGTCCCTGATATTATGTCCTTTGAACACTACAGTTCTTCCTTGAAAAGGCTGAATGTCCAGTTAAAGCTGAGTGATGAAACAATTATAGTAGTCCATGGAGTTCCCATCTCATTCTACTCCTCTTACAAAAAGGAATGAATTATGTATCGTAATTGCTGCTTACTCCAGGTCTGTGTTATCAGCAAAGTGTACGCATCTCTGCCATTGAAGTAGGTCTTGGATTGGCTGAGCTTCATGGAGCTCTTTCACTAGAATTCTCCAAGCATGTGCATAAAGCAAAACCTACAAAGGTTTTCTAGCCTGCTTTTTCATTGAGAGAAAGCAAGTTAAATTTACCATCAAATAGTTGAAGTCACAGGAGAGCCTGGTTGATGCTTTCTAATTCTGACAGAAAATTAATAGAAAAACTATACACATAAATAGAGCACAAGTATTGGTCTGTAGGTATTCTGAATTGCTATCAGCTCTCCAAAATTTTGTGGAGATGCATGCAGTCTTGAAATGGCCCTGGAGATCTTCTCTGGCATATGAATCATAATTTGGGAACAGCTGGAATAATGTAGTTTTAAAAGTGCTCTTTAGGCTAATGTTTGTGTGACATTTAAGTCACTTCATATAAATTTGACAGGCTGACCATGCAGTGTGATAGCTTGTTTTGAATTTCTCTTCACTATATGCTAGTAACTACTGCTTTCTGGTTACTTAGCAGCTTTCACAAAGGTTTTTTTAAGACCACAAAAAAGAAAGTGAGGAAGAATTGCACATAGATAAAAGGGCTAGTAAGTAAAATAGTCTACACAGTTAGTGTACTATAGTAAAATGAAAAAGAAATCAGGAAGGAGCACTGACAGAGAGGAATTTTGTGCACAGTAAATTTACTTATATTTATGCTATCTCTAAAGCAACAAACCTCTTAAGAACCATGAGTTTTAAAATCAGTAGCCTTTAAACAACACTGGCATGCTGTATGATGCTTTCTGAATTCAAATTGTAGTTTATTTTATTAAATTAACCCCCAAGTCTTTATTTCTTCTAAATTACATCTAAAATTAAGTCAAACATCTCACAAAGGTTTTCTTTACCTTTTTAAACATTTGCAGGTAAAGTGTTGCAAGTGGAAGATGACCTGGTGATTTCTTTCCAGTTGTTGCTGTGTGTCTTAGATTATTTTATCAAACTGTCACCTCCTGCTATGCTCAAGGAACCATACAGTAAGGATTTTAGTTTTTTGTTCACTAAAGTAGGAAGTAAATTGGTTAAATTTCTATTAGTTGTGCTAACATTCATAATTAACATAATAAAACTTTTAAAACTTACTTCAGTGTATTTTTTTATATTTTAGTTTGATTTAGATGATAGTGGACTTGAATTATCTTCATGTTGCAGTGTGTTCAATAGAATTCCTTTTTTTTTTTTTTCTTCCCTTTTATTCTTACCATCTATTTGCTATGTCCTCTGCCCAGGCTTGTTAAAACAGCAGTTTTACTTTGGTAGATGGGTTCTGGGTAGATGACGACTGAGAACTATTATTTAAGTTTGCTTTGAGTTACAAAAGGAAAAGGTGGTGCTATGACTCTGTTATTTCATTGACATATAACAGTATGATGACAACACAAATGTACAAGATACTGGACTATACAGACATTTAAAAGAAATTTGTGGTGGACAGAAAACGTAATTGCAGTGGTAGCTCAAAATAAAACAGTAGAGGTAAAATATAGATAACTTTGCTTTTATTACATCCCATTTCTTATTAGCAAGTGTCTGTTTTAAGTAAAAATATAATGGGTCTTCTACAGAAACTTCTGTTCAGTAGTAGCTTTTTGTACATTCAGTTTTTACAGCTAAAGCCTGGAGAACCTCACTAAAAAGGCAGAGAAAGTAAGCATTTATGGTAGCTTTCAAAGACAGAATTCTGTTTTTGTTGAGTATTTTCTTCTGCAAGCTCTGCAATTGATACACTGAAGTATTTGGAGCCACAGTAGGCAGAAAACAAATTTTTTTTTTGTTAATTAGGTTTACCACCTTCTGGATTTGGAGGTGACACTAGTATTTATAGTCTAAAACTACATGCTCTATTACTTCGTTTCACAACTAAATATCCACTTGGGATGTCATGTCATAGAATAGATGATATATTCACTCCTATATTCTTTAAATTCTGTGTTCTGGAGGATATTTATCTGACCTCATAATTATTTGTTGCAGGTAAGCACAAATAACCTGTTTTTTTAAATACCAAAACTGACTCCCTTTTATTTTAATGCTAGTACAAATAAAGGATAAACTGTGGCAAGTAGATCCCTGCCCTTCTCCAGGACTATTTTGAATTTAAACTTGTCCTTTATAGTAGGATAGACACTCTACTGCTTATTTCAGATGTTACAAAGCAGATCTTTTTTGAACGACGCTGAATTGAAATTACTTGGTTTTGAACTCTTTGTTGACACACATTTATTTTTTTTAGTGGAACTATGAAGATTAGGAGCTCCTTAATAGAAACAGTTTGGTTCTGTGCATTGTATCTTGAAAAGAAACGCTGCCACTTCTAAATTGCAAATATGGGTATCACCATCATAAGTGTAAAGTATTAGATTTCTAACTTGAGCTATGTGATATGTGCAGGTGCTGTGTAAACTGTCAAACAGCACTTCATTTTTTTAGCAAATAACACTGTATTGTTCCAATCCTTGTCACCAAGAGGCGTCAAGTTGTGCTAAATGTCAAGCTTTATGATCTGACTAAGGCTGAAGGGATTGAGATGCGACCACCTGAGCAGTGTAGTTTGTCAGATTTTCTCGGAACAGCTATCAAATACAAATGAAGTTATGGATGAGAACAGCATGCTGATTAGCATCAGTTTTAAAACAATATTTAATGATATTAATGTATGTTATTAATACAATTAATGTATTTCAAGCTGACAATATTGACGCCATCTACTTTGAGTTTAACAAAATTAATATTTTTACCTCACGGAATTAAGGTTTTTTGGTAATCATCTTCAAGGTGAACTTGTTTGTTCCTACATGGATGCCTGGGGCTATTTGGAGAACAGAGGAATTCCCTGCAGAACTATATTCCAGGTTCCAACCAGCACTAAAGTGCTGCATTAATTTTATTAAGTCAGACATGGAGAGTTAAGTTACTGTTTCAGCTCCTTGTTTTACACTTCTGTAAAAATAAAAAAAAATAGTTATTCATCTGTGAAAAGATAAGGCTTTCCTAGCTTTGCAAAACAGATGCTTACTCAAATCTACTTACAAAAAGTGCTATTACATTCCATGTTGAATAGATCTTTAAAAAGAAAATGTCCAAGGACTGATACAGGAATTTAAAAGTTAGTTTTCTTCTTGTATAGGTTTTCTGTAATGAAGGTTTGTTACACAGCTGCACAGATGAAAAGGGAAATATTTAAGAGGAGGACCTGAAAAATCATATAAAAATTTAAATCCCTTATGTTTAAAAATTTAGATCTCTTCTTTAAGACGACTGTAACCTTGTGATGGTTCTGACTATTTTTCCAGAGTCTGCTGTGACTGCAGTGGCTGTTAATGGTTCAGCTCGAACTCCGAGAAGAGGTCAGAACAGGAGTACACGTACTTCAAAGCAAATTGATACCGATACAAAAGTTATTGAAGTCCTTTGTAAAGAGCATGATTGTAATTTAGATGAGGTAATGCCTGTGTTTTAAAAGTCTGTCGGATCTTCCTACTAAACCCCATCTGTAAGACACATTTATTTAAATGGCTTTTAAAAATCTCAATAGTTGTGCTTGCTTTATTATTCCCTTAAGTTCAGTAATGAAGGTATTCTACCATTCTATCGTTTCTCTAGTAAGTAGTTTAAAAAAAACAAACCCAAAATAAAACACAGCACCAACCAAACAAAAAACCAGCAACGAAAAGAAACCCCAAACAACAAAACCCAGGCCCTTTGGTACGGGTGATAACTTTCCCAGGGAAACTGCACTATGAAGAATGCAGTATGAAGTTACACGCCGCTCACAGCGTGTAGCGTGTGGACGCAGGGCTGTTCGCATCTGGTTTCACAGCTGCATCCCACGATAAGAAAATTTACACAAGCGCGTTGCTCCTCTGTGGGATCTTTAAGTCCTCATTCGCCTTTTCCTGTGCTGATAAATCTATTCCTGTGTAAAAAGGATTGATTATTTTTTTTTAATTGAATATATTAGAAGTAGAAATACAAGGGGGCTGGGAAGTGCGCAGTCCAATTCAGTCATTAAATGTTTCAGCAGTGGGTTATGTGTTGCAACCTTGCACATCACTACGTTTTGGATATGTAGGCAATTTCATTTTTGTTTTATTGAAAACAAATCACACTGTGTTACGGAAGTGTCTCATTTAGCTTCTTGATTTAAAGACGTTAAAGCAGTGTATGCATGGCTGCCTCTGTTGCTAATGTTATGTTTGTTTTTGTTTTTTTTTTTTTAGGTCAAAAATGTGTATTTCACAAGCTTTATTCCTTTCTTGAATTCTATTGGTATTGTAGCTTCAAATGGACTACCAGAGGTAATTAGAGGAATTTAAGACAGTTCAACAACAGTCCTTGACTTCATGCCAAATTGTTTAAGTTTCCCTTCACACATTGATGAAGTTCTAATAGATTCTTCTAAAATCATCTAGCAAAATGCATTGTTTTTCAGGAATGTGGCTTAGTAGGAATTCCAGTATTCATGGAGTATATTGAGCTTTCATATTTGAATTCAATAAATGAATTTCCTGAGGCTGAACCACTGGTTTTGCTCAAAGCAAAACATGGCATACATTTCATATCCATGATTTTGGTGAGGCTATTAATCTGAAATACAACTATTACAATATCAGGTCTCTGAAGTCATTCTATAAATGCATACAGTCTTAAATTACACAGCTTGATTTAAATATAATTGAGACACGTTACTGTAGTCATGTTGGAGAGAGATCCAAAAGATTAGGCTCAGTTTCATAAGTGGCAGGGTTTGGACTGCTGTGTCTGTGCAGAATTACTTTTGTCTTACTGAGTTGTAGCCTGAATGTAGCAGACTACCTCTATGCAGTCACCTGCAAGAGGGTGCCTTAGTAGTTAATTTCTTGCAATGTATTTACATCTGTCGCTCTTAAAAGAGCAGGTTTAGCTGTGTGTCACCAATAGATGTAGTAACCTGAAAATAAGTAGCTCTGAAGCTTATCAGACTGAAGGTCTGCAAAATTCAGCCAAGCATGTTTTGTTCAGTTTCCTGGTCGTGTTGAGAGGGGGACAAAACACAAGACCCACTAAAGGTTGTACCCTGAAATTAATTTTGGAAGAGATTATCAGCAGTCTGTTATGGGTATATGTAGTTGGCAAAGGTCATTATACAGCTTATTCTCAAATCAATGAGGGTTCTCATCCAAGGCTGCTCAGTTTAAGCATAGTATCAAAATTACCAGTCTAAAACTCTACAGGTGAAAATTGTAGAAAATGATACATTTGAAGAAAAAATGCAGTCACATGATCCTTGCTCCTGAAACTTGAGTGCCTGGGGGGTGTTCTAAAACAAAGTAGAAATTTACAGCAATGTTTCACAGGTAGTTAGTTCATATATGTAATCCAACTAACCATCAATCATAGCTGAGATCATCAGTATGATAGGTAGTAATATGGGACATTTAAATTGACTTTAATTTTTTGTAAAAAAATCACTGACCTTTCGATAAATTTTAATGTTTCCAAAAGAAGAAAAGCTTTTGAGGCTTAATGTTTGTATTCCATTTGTCTTCACTGTGTGTTTGATGGTCAGGCTTTATGAACTGATGAATACATTGATTCAGAACTCTTTATTTTGGGCTGAAGGTTTCCTCCCAGTGTAGCCATTTTGTCTAAGAGCTGCTGGTTTTTTTTGCATTGAGAATCTGAATCTTCTAGAAGTTTATGGAATACTGAAATATTTTAGACAAAAAGAATGCATAAGCCATTAATGAAAAATGAAAAGATAATGAACTTTTTAAATGAAAATAATAACGTGATAATATGAATTGAAAGACAGCCTTTGATTTAGTAGTCCTAATCTCAAAGTTTTAACCATAAGATCAGTTTAGAGCAAATTAATTTGATGAAGGTAAAATGAGAGGATGAGGAGCAAAACTGTAGGACATATTTGCAGCTTGCTTTTTCTTGGGACTGGGAGAGGACTGATTTGGGTTCCTATTCATTGTTGCCTGTTCTAGCAGGAATTTGCCAGAGCACAGCATCATTTAGTGTGATAACTGAGGTGACTACCTACTTCTTCAGGGGCACAACAGGAGATTTGAAGTGGAGGCTAGTATCTGGCACTGATAAAAAAAAAATCCAGACTTCCAGTTAGTTAGTCACTCAAAAAAACCCCCTTAACCCCCCCCCAAAAAAATGCCAACAAACTTCTGTGCAAAATGAAGTCCTATCAATAGGGCGTCTTATCAATTAAGAAACTTTTAACAGTAATTTAAAAACCAACAATTTGGATATGAAATTATGGTCTATGTTTTTGTAGAAATAGGCATGTCTCTTAAAAAATACACCTGTACAAATATTAATATGGAATGGGGAAACTCTTCTTACACTCAGAACAAGAAGGTTTGAATGTGGGTCTTGGCCTTCATCTCCAAACCAGCAGAGATGGGCACTGAGGGGGTCATTTGGCAGCTGTTCGTAGGACAATCATTGTACATTTTCTGTTCCTGGAGACACCTTTTTTTTTTTTTTTCTTCTGTAAGGAGAGATTTAAAAGCCTGTAAATTTGTTTGATTTGCAGTTCTGTGTCTCTCTAGCTATTTTTAGCTCTTTTTCAGTGTCAAGACCTACATTTTTTCAAAAAAGTCTCATGAATGATAATTTCCTCTGTGTATGTTTTAGCTGTTTGTGTAAGAAATGACTTTGTGAGCTTCAAGGTCATTCTCTTAGCATTTCAGTGTTGTATTCATGAGATAGGACTAGTTTATATTATTCAGTAAATTGTCATTTTTTTCCCTATGAAATAAAGTGGTTTTTTAATGTTTTTTGAGGTTGAGGTTCTCTTGAAGCAGTATGATGAGCTCTATCTCAAAAACAAAGATATAGATGCAAGATTGTTTCTGGATCACGATGAAACTCTACAGCCTGATGTCATAGCATGGTAATATTTCCGTTTACTGCTTTCATTTTATAATAGAAAATGTGAAGTTACGTTGATTTTCCCTCCCCCTCCCCTTGTGTTATAAATGGAAATCTCTCTATCCTCTTGACCTGTTAGGTTTGTAGTTCAGATAAGATATTTCTAGCATTACCAGCCTTGCTTTATATTATCACTTAAATAATTAGAAAACAGTGACTGTGACTCTACCTAAAATGATTTGGAAGCTCTACTCCAATTCTCACTCTGTGAAAGCCCCTGTCATCCAGGGGAGGATGAGGAATTGAGGAGGAAGCCACGTCATGGTAGTTGATGAGATATGCTCAAGGCAGTAATGGCTCTGGGGTCAGCTGGCATGGAATGGTCCGGGTCCTCAATGTCCAGCTTCTTCCTAACACCGGCTGGTGGCATTTGGAAGCTGCCTGTTAGGAGTCATCCTCAGCCCATTCTGACTTCTGACTTGTACCTAGAAATGGTATGAGCAATGGTAGTTTGCATGGGACAGAAATACACCATGGATGGTTTAACAGACTAAACAGTTGAATACCAGTGCTCATGCACATTCCCTGGTGCTGTTCAGTAATACAAATGTATTTTAATTTTTGTAGTCATACTCTAAAATTCCAGTGGTTCCTGACAATTCCACATTTCTGTAACTTGATGTGAGCTCGTGATGTGAATTTGTGACTTTATCTATGGTAGAAAAATATATTCATTTAAAATTGGATTAAAATGGAGCTAATACTGGCTGTACATATAAATTGTTATAAAAAAGAATTCTAGAAAAAAAAAAATGAAGTTGAAATTGAACTTCGGAGGTCATCTAGTCCAACATCCCACTCAAAGCAGATCTACTTGAGAACTTAAACTATATTGTTCTAACAACTGGAGTGGTTGGACATCTAGATCTTCTAAAAATCTATTCCACGTTTTTTGGGGGTTTTTTGGGGTTTTTTTTGTGCAGATTAATATATCTTTATAGAAAGCATTACTTTTGGCATTACATTAGTACTTCATAAGTTTGTTTTCCATTTTTGTAGCTCGCAGTTGGAGAGGACACCACTAAAAAACAATCCAGATGAGGAACTTCATCTTATACTTCCACAGACTCCTGTTCGGTATGAGGTTTTTTTTAAGCTGTGTTCTGTTGTTTAATATCTTAACTAGAAATATTCATCTTCAGAGTAGTTGTTTTAATTTTAAAGCAACTTTTCTGTTTTTCATAAAACAGACATAGTGCTGGTCACTAATAAGCAGTGAGCATGTACTGAGGAGTGCTGAGTGCACTCAGTTCCTAGTGAAGTTGTTGGAAAACAGGGAGAGCTTTTTACTGATTTGTCTAAGAAGTGCAAGATGTCTGTAAAATAGATTACTGTTATTTGTTCTTGTGAGAATGCAACTTTACACTTCCATGGTAGCACTTTTGTCTGCTATACTTCCATCTTCCTTTCCCATCTTTACTCTAGCTCTGTATCTTCTGGCTTCCTTTCCTGATACCAAATTGTCTATGTACACCATTTCTTCTCTCATCATCTTTTTCTTAGAATTGTTTTTATTCTGTATGGGAAGGTTAACATTTCAGAGTGCCAACATATTTTGGTGTATCAGGAAAATGGACAGATACGGTAGAAATGTGGTATTAATTGGAGAGTGATCTACAGTCAGATGCAGAAAAACTGCAAGCTTGAATCCAGTTAAGAAAAGGGAAAGGAGACTTGCATGTACCATTTTTCCCTTGTGCCACATAGGTTTTTCTGACAAAATCAGTGTGTTTTCCTTTGGTGGTGCTTGGAAATTCCTGGGCACAGGAACCAACCGGCTGTGTCGTTGCAATGCCATGTGCTATGTGGACAGAGAAGTGTTGGCATAGGCAGTTATTCTTAAGGTGTCAGGTTTAATAAAATCGGACAGTAAAGTTCTTGTTCCGTGCTTGTATAAATGCCTTTCATTTTAGCATGCTGCAGAGATGAGAGAAGTTAAGATACTGTACACTTACTTGAGAAAACTGAAGTAATAATTAAGTGAAATTATTTTCGGTTTTGTTAAAAATACTTCTACAGTGTTTATACGCTTGTGGAAGAATGAATTGAACTCTGAGCTTCTGCATCCATTATAAATCTACTTAAATGCCATCTGCAGAAGCCAATTGTTTTCTAGCCAACAGACCAGCAAGGTTCTGAAAAAGCTGCTTCATAAAAATAATAGAGACAGACATGCAGCTGAGAGATACGGATCAGTATATGAAAACTTTTAGTTGCCTATGACTGTGAAAGGCTTTATTTGATTGCCTTAGTGGTCTCTTTTAGTTTTATGCTTGTAATCTTTAACTGCCAGTGATGCTTTTTTAGCCATAAAGACATCAGCTTGCCTATCGGTTCCCAGACTGAATGTGTAGTATCAGGAACTAGACCATCGATAATTTGCAGTGCATTTAATAAGAAGGTCATTGACAACAAATCCCATTTTTGACAAATGAGATCGGTAGCTTGTTACTGACAGGTTTCAGTTACGCTAGCATTTTAAAAAGCCTTTTAATGCTGTGGAAGATACTTTAATGAAAGTTCTTGACATGCAAGTCTTACTAAAAAAGTCTAGGAGTACCAACTTTCTGCTACGCTAAAAATTTGAAATGTGCTAAACCAACATTGATCTTGAGAGGAGGTCTAGTGAGATATTTAGCTTCTCTCCATCCACACTTGGGCTTTTATCGGAGTTTTCCAAGACTGATGCCGTTTAAGACCGTTCAAGTGAAGGCTTATTCACCAGCAGTGATTTGGGCTGTAGTTAACTTTTTTCTTTATAAAGCCACAGAACTCTCACTAGATGGCAGCAAACCTTTGGTCACCGGCACATGTGAAAGGCGTATCATTGACTCTCCCTGCATTAAGTAGAACCCCTTCCAGGTTATGTTGAAAGCACCATACTTATTACTTGGAATCTGCTTATAATGTCTTCTTTCTGGACCTAGACACTTAGGATCTGCTCTAAAGCCCCCTGAAATTGGTGAGAATGTAGTAAGTTTCATTGTGGATTTGTATTTGGTCATTTATATAGAAAGCAGTAGATAAAATAGTAAGTATTAGTTCAGAACATAAGGAGAATGGGTTGTTTGTTTTCATTTTAGTTTTTTCCAGTGTCCTTATGCTTTTCCTTATCACTAGTAGAGTTTTGGTAGAACTGATTTTACCAAAACCTTTTAAAAAGTAGATTAAAGAAAAATGCATCTTTGCACTACTACAGCGGTAATGATTGAACATATTTTTCTTCTTTTTCCACTTATTTTCTGAGTGATATGAACCAAAATGAGGTTAAATAGCACTGAAATTTAAAACAAACAAAAAACCCCACCACAAACCACAATGTAAAGTTCAGAAAATAACAATACCACTGGAAGAATCAAACTATTTCTTAGATGTTAGGAGAGAAATTAATACACTAACCTTTCAATAAGAATAAAACTCGATGCTATTGCTTAATACACAACTTGAAATATATTTTAAAAAACCAGGCCCTGTTAGTACTTACGGATGTACTGGATATATTATTAGTTCTGTATGTATGTTCAAATAATAAAAGCAGAACAGTATATGATATCCCAAAAAGCTGGAAATGCAGGCTGTTTAGATGCTAGCTCATGAACATATCTTCTCCTATATGACAAGATAATTATTGTTCTTATTTTCCTGCCTATAGATATTTCAGTCACCTCCTGGATAATGCATGCTATTTGAGAAGAGGCCAGGTTCTGTTATTTTAAAATAATGGTCTTTCTGAAAGTCATGAAAAATGTTTGTCATCAGGATTTCAGTTCTAGAAGAGAAAGTGAAAAATGCGTTCTTCAGGGAGATACACACTCACCCTAACAAGGCATTTAACTTTTTCCTGTAGAATAAACAACATGATCCCATGCACTTGTCTTCAAATTATTCTTAATTCTGAATTTCTGAAATACTGCTGTTACTTGAGTTAGCTTTAGTAGTTTTCTATGTTAAGACATTGGATAGGAATCAATGGATATTATTACTTGCGGGTTTGGATCTGTTTTTAGTAAGAAAATTCTAGGCATTAAGTAGAGATACAAATAGTTTTGATGTCAGTGATTTGTTGGTTTTTTGGTGGGTTTTTTTGGTGGGTTTTGTGTTTGGTTTGGTTTTTTTACTTGCTATGGGAAATAATGCCAATAAGATTGTACATGGAGGCATCCTTCAATACTTCATTATATCCAAATTAATAAAATGTTGTTTATGTTTTTAATCTACTTTTCATGTAGACAATAAAGAGTTTTTCTTTTTCTTTCTAAGATGATACTGTTTATATTTCTTGGGAACACTGAAAAACATCTTTAATGCCCACATCCCTTTCCCCACCCGTAATACTTTAAAAGTTAAGAAGATTTGATATTTAAGATCCTTCTAACCTAGCTACAGATACAGCAGGTAGAGTAAGAATTACAGAAATTGTAGCTTTTCTATAGGAAATACAAGGATTTGAAGTTAAAATCAGAATTTTAATTTTAATGTGACTTTTGGGTTTGGATCCAGGGAGGGAGAAGACTCTATATTCTCATGGTGTTGCCAGTAGGAGTGTTGACAGTTCTACCTCTGAGAAATTTAGGTTTTTCTAAACATCTATGATAAAAAAGCTGTATTTTCTTATGACCGCCATATTATATCTTACTACACTTGTAAACAGATTACTTGCAAATGAAGATAACTTTTATGTTTCCAGTCTTTTGTATTATTTTTATGTAAAAGCCAAAGTGTGTGGGTTTTTTTGTGGTTGGT